>LGRX02032026.1:0-36885 GCA_001247695.2 Cymbomonas tetramitiformis | reverse complement strand
ACTGTGCCATTTAAGTCATCAACATCCGCAGGGTATATTTCCCCGTAGTCCGCATGCGAGAAGTCCTCCAGCAGGAACTCCCCCGCCTGTGTATTCTGATTCACGTGGAGCTTCTTCTGGTCCCGAGAGGACATCCCGGTGCGCACAAGGTGGGCCTTCCGTCCGACGGGGCAGATTTTGCTCATGTGCTTGTTGCCCTGTACACGCGCAGGCGCCGGTGGTTCCGCCATGCTCTTGGAGGAGCGCGCCGTTCGCGGAACGCCACGCCTTTGCACTGAAGATACCTTCTTCCAGGTGGCTTTAAAGGCAGCCTGAAGCGCCTCGGACGATTCCTTGTGTTTTATCAGGTCGGCCGTCCAGCGCTTGTCCAGCGTCTCACGGGCCTGGTTCTCGTAGTGGTTGGCATGCTTGACAGGCAGAAGATTGAATCCAGGCATATGTACCGTAAAGAACACGGCCTTCGCAGTCATATTCACGCGCTTCCCCGTTTCCTTGTACACTCGGGCGACATGCGCGACGAGGGTGGCGATGTCCAGCTGCTCTACTTGTGGAAGCAGGTCTTGCAGCTGGCGTTGCAGGCCCTCAAGGGCGCTTTCCTCCCCGAAGAAGATCTGGCTTAGCCTGCGCCTCTTGACTGCGAGCCATACAATATCACGTCACCAACTACACACAGGGCCCGGCTAGTGAAAACGACAACAAAGACTGCACGCACGGGCCGACTTACATGCTATATTGTTCTCCACCTGCAGCTCGTACGCGTTCTTATGCTGCGTGTTTAGCCGAGGGCTGGTACGCACAGGTAATCGAAGGCACTCTGGAACTGCAAACCATTCAACATCACGTCACCACCTACACACGGTGCCAGGCTAGTCAAACCGACAACGGAAACTGGTCCCAGGGGCCGACTTACTTGCTATATTGTTCTCCACCTGCAGGTCATTCGCGTTCTCATGCATGCTGCGTGTTTAGCCGAGGGCTGGTACGCACAGGTGCCGAGTCGCTCCCTGGAACGTCTTCTGGGGCTGCTTGTGAAGCCACGGATTGCTCCCCGTTGATTCGTTGGCCTGTTGCGCGCGCGGCACGTCGGAGCCTCGTGCGCTGGAATCTAGCGCTGGTTCGCGGAGTCATCTCTGCCCCGGGCGCCTGTGCGCCGGACACTGCTGCCCCCCCCCATGCAGATGTGCACCCCCCGGTTCTCCTGCCGCATCAGCCACCGTTGGCGTGCCGCACTGCGTGGTAGGGCTTGTTGGCGGGGTCGACACCTCCGTCCTCGGTGCCACGGGCTCCGCCCGCGCCCCACCTGCCGCAATGGGGGGGGGTGACTGGTAAGCGCTTCAGCGCGTGTCAGTGGAATCACGAGATGGGGCCTCTTCGACGCCAGCGCCTGAAGGTTGAAGCTTTTGCACGCTGCCAAATCATCCGCTTGAAACTGAGCCAGCGTCATTCCCTTTTGCTGCATTATGCCGGCCCGGCGATTGTATAAACGAGCGTTCACTTTTTTCGTCGCCTCTTTCTGCGTCAGCATGGGGTAAATGGTGGTGACCTTCTCCACGATCATCGCATGCCGTTGCCTCGCTCGGGGGTCCCGCTTGAACGCCTTGCTGAGGTGTATTATGAGTCCGGCCTGGATATCGAAGCCTGGTGGAGAAGCCATGATGTAGGTTTCAATATCGTATTGAACCTCGGAGGCCTTCCTGGTTCTCGTGACCTTTGCCTTTTCCTGCACATTCCCCGGACAGCACAAACCACATAACAACCACATAACTAACATAACAACCACATAACTAACATATCAACCACATAACCACATCAAAACCGCATAACAAACTGGGCTTAACACCCCCCTCCCTTCGGTTTGCGCACGCGCCCGCTAGGCTCTCCAAACAGGTGGTCCGCCACTCGAGGCGGAAAGGCGGTTACAAAGGAACGCAATACTTGTTTATTTACATTTACGTATAGTTTACATCTAGGGGGCTGCGCCACGCCCTTCCCTAGCGCACTCGCTACTATCGATGCAGACTGCTTATTTCTGACATTGCTCTACTGCTTAGATGAGTTTGCCACGCTGCTTTGCAACATCACTCTACCGCTGCGATGGGAGCTGCTCGACTCCAACTCGCTACTATCGATGCAGACTGCTTATTTCTGACATTGCTCTACTGCTTAGATGAGTTTGCCACGCTGCTTTGCAACATCACTCTACCGCTGCGATGGGAGCTGCTCGACTCCAACTCTGAACAGCAGCGCCTCTTGCCTGCACATGACAACAACCAGTATATTAGGATTTGTGAGGTTTAGTATACAAGGACACGTGCACGCCACTCCTAACCCACCGGCTGTAATCGATCGCGCAGATGTCGATTGCAGAAAGCGATTGTTGATGAGATCCAAAGCAGTACCTGATTAGATAGTCGCCCCTGACGGATTGAACTGCTACTTCGATTTCTTCCCTGGCGCATCATCGGACTTCGTCGTGCGTTTTCGCAGGAGCAATCTGTCTGTTTCAGCTTTTTCCTTTCCCGCCGCTTCCTCCGTGAGGATCCGCATGAAGTGGCCAGGGTAAGTTACCCATGTCTGGTCATCTGCCGGAAGGTTGGGGTCGTATAACGGAACCTTCAGCATATGCAGGATCCGGATGGGTTCGTTGCTCGTCAGTGGTTCTTCAGGGGGCGGGCAGAAGTACTGCATACTGAAGGGCGCATATTGGCCGTATATCGCGTTGTCACGGTCGGGCATGACGAGATTGAAGGGATTGACGCCTGGTGGCCACTTCCGGCGCCACACTTCCTCTCGAGTGGGGAATATCCGGTACACCTGCAGAACCCGTTTGGCCATGCTCGCCAGGACCAGGAACGAATGCTCGTCACTGTGCGCCTTCCCTGTATTCCGATCACTGATGAATTCGGGATCGTTCAGCCACTCCGGGCGGCGGCCAGATCCATCGCTCCAGGTGGGGTTTGTGTTAATATACTCAACTAAAGCCTCCCGCAGCTTGCCTGTCCAGAACTTCACGCCGCTCCGTTGCACTTGGTGACAGGGTCGTCCATCCGCACATGTGATGTACGGAGCAACCACGGAAAGCCAGCAATCACCGTCAAACGGGACATCCCTTAACGTTAGCCCAGCGGATGCCAGGTATTCCTCGAGGGCGTCGTCGGTTGCAAAGCCCTGCTGGTGCGCTGGTTGTACATGGGTTAGCTGCATTCTGGCGTCCAGAACACCCGGCTCAGCGATCACGTGCGGGCCGTCGGTCTGAAGTTGCTTGACCTCCGTGTAAAAAATCAGTCGACCTTCCTCGCCTGGTGCGTCACACGCAAAATCTAGCAACAATCGCATGTCCGCAGTCCGAACATGGTGCACCCGTCCATCATTGCCATACACCAAGGTGCCCTCCGTCAGGCCTGGGGGGCGGGGCGGAGCTGCCCCGACGACGCGTGCTTCCGGGGCCGGTGTGGCCGCGGGAGCAGCCATTGGTGCAGCAGCACTGGTCGCCGGTTGGCCCACCAATCCGCATTTCATGGCTGCCAGCGTCTTCCTAGGGCGACATGTTTTCCTGCCGGAAGTTGCCACGTGCGATGGCACGGTGGGAGGTGCTGTAGTGGCAGGCATAGGTGCACTCCTCGCCTTAGTGTTACGCGCAGCCAGCCCAAGGCAAGGTGGGACTGCCTGCAATGAGGCCACGTTCCGATGCCAGCCAGGGATATCCGATGGGGACAGGTGGCAACTGCACCGACACGCGAACGTGGGCCGTGAACAATTCCAGTTGTGGGTGATGACGGAAGCCACAAGCTTCGCCAATTCCATGCCGGGAAAGCTAAGCTGGTGTAAGAGTTCACTGGTTAGGTAACCGTTGGCGTCGAACATAGGCTGCCTGACGGGTGTCGTCCGCCGTCTTCGCTCCGCCGCCCTCTGCCCCTACGGTCCTAGGAAATTGTAGTATGTGTACTAAAGGTGTACTAAAGGCATACTAACAGCAGTATATGTAGTCAAGTTAGTATGCCGCTAGTATGCGGTTAGGATACCGTTACGGTACCTACTACGTGAGACTAGATATTAACGGCATACTAACGCCATACGTCTTAACGACCCGTTAGTACGTGCATATGATGCCGTTAGGACGCCCCTAACACATGCATCTTAACTGGTTTTAGGATGCCGTTATGATGTTCATAGGACGACGTTAGGACATACTAACATATGCATATTAACAGGCGTTAGGATGCCATTATGATGCTCGTAGGACGACGTTAGGACATACTAACACATGCACTATAACTGGCGTTAGGACATATGATGTTAATAGGACGACGTTAGGACATACTAACACCGACACCCTAAAGGCGTCCTAACGACATGCTATCTGGGACATAGTAAAGGCATACTAACGTTGGTTTTAGCATAGCTTTAGTGTGTTAGGGCGCATACTAAACGCATACTAACTATGCCATAACTACACAAGCAGTCAAACGCGAACGTTGCGAGTATTCATATCGGGGGAAGCTTGATGCGAAGGCATATGCATTGTGAGGTGCGAGATACATTGTGATTGGTGAGTGTGATGCACAACAGGTGTGATAAACGAGTGTGATGCACAACAAAGCATATGCGTGGTTGAATGCACTTTGACAAGTCTAGAAACGTTAATATTTTTACTATCCACAATACAATCCAATCGTAAGTAGGGCTGCCCCATTCGTAGCCTAATTCGCTCAAAACAAGGCTCTAGTCCGAAAATTGCCTCTAGGGAATTAACCTAAACTCTTTAAAACAACGTGCAACAAGCGAGAAATCTCGGCGTTGGTCTTGGAGTAAAACCTTCCGAGATTTTCCACTCGCCCATTCTCATTCGATCTGAAAAAGCAAGTGGGAAAATAAACCAACACTTAGTCAAGTGAGAAACTTCACACAAAAGCACAACAAATTAGGTTCTAACTTAGAAAGGGTATAGCTTTTACCTTAAGTCTTGGCGTTGGTCATGGGCTGAAAATTTGCTTTCTCTACTCGCTCCTTTCCAACCGATCTGAAAAATAAAGCGCAACAAAGAAACCCACGCTTAGTAAAGCAAGCACATAACACAAACGCGCAAATTCTTATGTACCAACCTAGGAAAGATAGCGCACACACCTTAGGTCTTGGTGTTGGTCATGGGCTGAAAATTAGTTCTTTCCACTCGCTCATTTTCAGCCGATCTGAAAAACAACGCGCAACTCAAACCAATGGATAGTAAAGCGCAAAAATATCATAAGATGAAATATAAGAGTAGCAAAGGAAAATAAGAAGGCCAAGTGGGGTGAGTTGGAATTTAACCAACTTCATCTAGTTCATACGACTAGCGAGAACTTACTTCTCGTTCACCCCTCAATTCGATGCTAAGCACACCGACATGCGCGCAGAAAAATTACAGTAGCACTCGCATTCACTATGAATATGTAGCGTAGTGCAGTATTTTTATGATACCGAGAACAAACATAAAACAGCACCCACTACCCGATAACTCTGCGTTCACCGCTGCCTTTGACTTGTGAATACTTAAAGTTTCTTTACAAGTATTGTAGTTCGATGGACACAGTGTTGAGTGTATTCCACTTCAACGTTCACCTTCCCCTTCGCTTGATCTTCAACTCGAACTGGTCGTCGCGGGCTCGCGGCATCGGCAGCGGCATCCCGCATCACTCGAGTCGCAGTCGACTGCCGCGTGTCACCTGTGTCACAGTATGAGTATCGGATAGTATGACAATGAGTATCAGTATCAGTATCGTGAATCGATGTCGCTGTCGTTCGGCTGTCGCTGTCCCTGTCGCGTCGCGGCTGTCGCGCTCGAGTGACCAGCGCAGGTCGGCGCAGGTCGGTCTGTCTCGGACACGCGACGCGACGGTGCGGTGCGGTGCGGTGCGGTGAGAACTTTTCATTTTATTTCTTTTTGTTTATATTTATTTTTTTGCTCCTGCGCATTTTGAAAAAATCGTGCGCACAAAATGCTTCATATCTATGGCAAAAAAAACAAAACCAACATTTTGCTTGGGGGGGTGTGTTCCCTTCAACTTGCCCGTTTCCCTGCCAAATTTTTGTTTTTTTGTTTTTTTCGCTATTTTTGGGTCTTACAGCTTATGTCATACAAGTCATATGACGTTAGTACCCCTTTAGCATGCCATGTACATTACGCGGATATTATGCCGGTAGCATGCTCTTATGATGTCATTTAGTATCCTAACGCCAGACTTGCAGTTTTTTTTAGTTTTTTTTGTTTGCATGCGTCTTTGTTAGTATGCCGTTACGGTACCTACTACGTGAGACTAGACGCCGTTAACATGCTAGCGCCACGCCGTTAGCGGCGTACTAGGTGAGACTAGACGCCGTTAACATGCTAGCGCCACGCATGCTAAAGGCGTGCTAACTACATGCTAACGGCGACAACATGTTAAAGGTGTCCTAAGGGCGTGCTATGTGGTGCACATCTTAACCCCTCTTCCGGTAACGGAATCTCTCACTTCTCTGGGATCATACCTTTTCTTGAATATCTGCATCTCTAGAGATCCGATTCAATTTTTTAACGTACTCGCGGAAAGGTCTGGTTCAGGCGGATCCGATAAGCCTATGCACATTCATTTTTACCAACTACACACAATAGTACGATCAACAGAATCATAAAAGAAAGCCACTATCATTATGACGTGTACTCACAATATGACAACCCTATTCATGACCCTAGCACGCCAATGTATTGTTTAGTCAAGCACTGAAAGTAGGGTCAGTGTTAGGGTTATAAACAATCATGTTAGGGTTGATACCAGGGATGAATACTTTCGGGAGGTAAAAAACCGCTGCGCGTTTGTAAATATTTTTCACATATTTCATAGTGTCACTTGTTTAAGTGGATGGCTAGTCGCGCCTTGAGTAGACGTTTCCAAAACTATTTTCAAATTGCCATTTGGCTACGGAACACCGCCAGAATCCAAATTTTAGTGTTTGTTACGCTAGCGTAACAAATACCGGAAGAGGGGTTAACGCGCCTAGAGGAATATTCCTCAAAAGATTCCCTGGTTAGGACACCTTTAGGAGGCCTTTAGGATGCCTGTAGTTCGCCCATCCTAACGGTATCCTAATGACACCCTAACGTGTGGCATTAGGACTCCTTTATGACGTACTAACCACGTCTTAACGCGCCTACGGGGGGGGGGTCACAGGCCTGCGATGCCCCGTAAAGCACTTCGCCCCGGAGAGCATTTCTCCGCGCTACGTGAACAATGGACTCGCCAACTTCCCCCCGATGCATCCGATGACCAGTTCGTGCAGGCGTCCGCAAGTACACCCCGCGCGGCCCCGGGTCACCGTGGGCTTTCCCTCCAACGACAAGAACGACCGGTGGCCAAAACGCGTGCGCCACGACTAGCCCGAATGGCCATGTGTCACCCAGCACCTCACCCAGTACCCTTGGCACCACCGCGTGGTCCGGTGAATATTGCCACCTCCGCATGCACCATCAACTCCGGCGGTACCACTTGCTGCCGATACCGTCGGTTGTCCGGAGGGTTTCCGGTTGGGTCAACATTTCGAGGAGCACACGAAGAAGTTTCGAGTTAGCCAATGGGCGGAAACCACTGTGGCGTGCGTGAATGATGCAAGGTGAGTGATTTCGTTTTTCCAAGGACCCTTTGAAAGTGCCCTAACTTTCAGTTGGACTCTTGAATCACAATCGTCCATTTGGACCTTCGCAGCACTGTCGCACACATATGATGCCGTTAGCATGGTAAAGACTATGTATCGACGTACTAGCGACATCTTAACTGCACTCTAACGTGGCAGGTGCCAAACGGAAGACATGATGCGTGCTCTGTGTCACGTAACCGCTTGTAGATTGGTGGCTACTGCCCGACAGTCCTTGTGGGAGGACCGAAACGGCGTTGGGTCCTCCCACAAGGACCGGTGTTGCGGGAATTCTTTTAGCCGTCCTCTCGACGGTCTTAGTGCCTACCCTTCGGTTTTTAGTACACTTAGGACCTAAACTGAGTGTCCATATGCGCCATCAACCGTATATCGTCATAAAATGACTATATCCAATGCATTTGTAGCATGTACCCTATCATTTTTGAGTTGCAACTTTTGGAGGACGTTCAAAAACATGCCATGCCATTCAAATATTTTAATCCAATAGAATCCCAGGTCAAACAAGCCGCCCAAGTACAAAATTTTATCCTAACATCATACCCAATCATACTCGCAAGATTATACATGTTGGCGACCTCGTATTGGGTGTATATACGCACTCAAATCGACCTTACACCTATAAAAACATTTTTTATCCAAGATTTTCAAATGTTTTTTTTCGTTACTACGGATACTATGAATGCCAAATAGTGTTCGGATATGATAGATGTATGATGTGCCACGTCGCATACTTCATGTAAACATGTTTATCGATTTTTAGAATGCTTAAGCATGTCAAATGTTAGTAGTCTACTCGGAACATTGCTTTGGAATTCGGCGAGAGCAGATTTTTGGATGGCCGATTTTGATGAAATCTAATTTTTTCGTGGGTTCATGACATTGTGAGGGATATATACCGCAGTATTGTGGATTCCGAAGATGTTGTACATTGTAGAGGGCACGAATAGGTCATGTTGAAGTATTTTTTAAGTGCAGTGGGCACTAGGAAGGCCACTTAGTGAGTGTAGGTGGGTTGGGAACTTCCGGTCCTTGTGGGAGGACCGGCCTTTTTATTTAATTTCGAGCGGTTTCACCTCCACTTTTCAATAACGTAAACCACATCGCTACACCGAGTATTACACCCAACACACGTTTTTAGATAATTATTGGACACCTAAATATGACCCCAAAGCACTCATATACCAACTATATCGAAAAAACGCGGCATATATCCCAAATTCACTTCGGTCCTTGTGGGAGGACCGGACCTTCGGGTAGTAGCCATTGGAAGCGCGTAAGTCGAGAAACGTCGGCATGGTTCAGATTTACACTTGTGGCCATCGCAAGGACGAACCAACTTGCATGACTCCCCGCGACTTTCATCGTTGCGCCCAAGACATGCTAACGACCCTACGGTACCCGTCATGGTTGCCGATCCCGTCCATTTTGGAAGAAGAACCGGGCAACGTAATGTACGCCGACCGCGTATTTCCCATAAAATTACGGACACGTGGCGTGCGACATTGTCTCATGTCCATTGCCACTGCAATCATGCTCATTGTCGCAGCCTCCATCGATAACACCACCCCTCTCTCGATATTGATACGAGATGTCGACGACTCCCCGCCGCCCGCCTCGCCTTCACCGCGCCCCGAGCCGATGGCCGACCCCACCGATGACGACACCACCCCTCCTTCCTCCTTGATACGAGACGTCCACGACTCCCCGCCGCCCGCCTCGCCTTCACCACGCCCCGAGCCGATGGCCGCCCCCACCGATGACGACGCCCGTCCCTCGTCATTGATAGAGAACCGCGTTGACGTGGTAAGCATCGTGGAATCCATTGAGGACGACGGCGACTCTTCTGTTGCCACGCTTTTGCCACACCCCGAGACGACCGAGCTCCCCGACCACTTTCCGCGTCATGGGGATGTGGACCTGGCGAGGTGAGCCCCCCCTTTGGGCGGTTTGTATGTCGGCGCTAGGGTGCCTTCACCACGCCTTTATTTAGCGTGCTAACAGTGGTATAAAGGCGTGCTATCTCCAGGCGAGGCCACGACTCCCCGCCGCCCGCCTCGCCTTCACCGCGCCCCGAGCCAATGGCCGACCCCACCGATGACGACACCACCCCTCCGCCCTCCTTGATAGGAGACGTCCACGACTCCCGCCGCCCGCTCCTCGCCTTCTCGCCATTCTGAGCCGATGGCCGACCCCACCGATGACGACACCACTCTCCGCCCTCCTTGGATAGAGACGTCCACGACCCCCCGCCGCCCGCCTCGCCTTCGCCACGCCCCGAGCCGATGGCCGACCCCACCGATGACGACGCCCGTCCCTCGTCATTGATAGAGGACCGCGTTGACGTGGTAAGCATCGTGGAATCCATTGAGGACGACGACCCCGAAGACTTTAACCCCTAAACAGCGGAAACTATTTTGACGTTTCATCATAGCGTTTACGTTTTTGCCCGCCATATTTGCTACACCCATCGACAGCTAGCGAGCTTTGCATGTGCTTCGATCAACGTGAAGACCAAAACCTCGAGCTACTATCATACCGAATGCGGTAAATACTGCTCGAGATATCAAAGGTGAAACATGTCGAACCGTATGAACGGCTTTGGGTCATTATTGACCCAGACCGCTGTTTAGGGGTTAAGGATGTAAAAGACATATTACGCCAACTTGGTCTACAGTAATCACTCACCTTTAAGAAAACCGGAGGTTTGGGGTCAGCCAGCTAATTCCACCAACTTGCGTGTACCCCTTGCCAGCGCCAGCGTCTCATTGAATCGGTAAGAATTAGCAAGTATTTTCTTTTCAATCACCCAGCAATTCTCTTCTTAAAAGTCCAATGGATAAACACTCTTAAAAGGCTTATTACATTTTCAAAATTTTCCTGCCTGCGGCGCCAGCACCCATATTTCTTATTTTCGAGGATCACAGTTCAAAAAAACCAGCCAGCTTTTCTCGACAACTTCGGTACTTCAAAAGCTGGCTGGTTTCTTATCGCCGGGTTTTCTTAAAGGTGAGTGATTACTGTATTACGCCAACTTGGTCTACCGGCGACTTTGGTAGTTGGGGAACCTGCCCATGCCCGGTTGGCACGGATGTACTCCTGTATATGCATGTTCGACGACGACGATGAGGGCATCGCCGCCGGTGAGACCTTACCTATTTTCCCTCCCGGATTTGCCGATTGGGAGGCCGTGAATCGTGCTTTCCGCCACATGGGGGAACCGGTGCGGTACTTTGGTGAAACGGATGAGATGAACTTGGAGCGGCTAGATGTCCAATGGAACAACTTCATCGGCACCGACACCCACGACACACGCCCTCCCGCGTCCCCCGCGAGCTTGGGTAACGGGGAGGTGAACATGGCGAGGTGAGTCCCCATCCGAGCTCTTATCGCCGGGAGTTAGGTCGCCGTTACCATTGTGATAAAGTGCTAACAGTGTACTAACGGCTTCATATCCTCGCAGCACGGTGTCAACGGAGATGCGTCTTCAACATCCGCTGATGACGCCATTGGAGATGGAGTGGAAGATGCGAGACGACGCACATGAAAGCGCAATACGGGCGGCAGAGGTTCAACGCGGAGGGTTGGTGTATAAAAACGGCTTGGCGTTATGTGATTGTGGCATGTGCTATGGCACGACCGTGTGGGTTAGTCGAGCAACCCTTTTTCGTCACCGAAGCTTGTTCAAAAGGATACGGCGCGGACAGGCCTACACGGATGCGGTAGACGTCCCAGACCCGGATGTGCGTCATGTCGTGCCATTGGGCGATGACGTGAAATCGAATGACACCCGCGCCATTCCGGCAAGGTGAGTGAAAAACCTGAACAACCTCCGGTACTGGAAACGCCGTTAGAGTGCAGTTAAGATGTCGTTAGTACGTCGTAACACAGTGTTTAACATGCTAACGGCATCATAGGTGTGCAACAGTCCTGCGAAGGCCCAAATGGACGATTGTGAGCTTGTGGATGACGACCGCTCCTACACCACGTGCAAATCCAACCCGATGCGGGAGATGGATCCGGGAGTATCGGACGACGACCGCTCCTACAGCCAAGATTACTCATCTTGCGAAGGTGAGAACTTCGACGAGGGGGGGGATCCATGCGACGAGGAGGGTGATGAAGTGGGTGGCGAAGCGTGGGACGAAGCTGGATCTATGAAAGGCGACGACCATGGAACGGATGCAGACGAAGACCCAGACATGCGAGACGCAAAAGCGGCCACGTCGTTGTTGGTCCAAGAGATGACGAAGTTATTGGCCGCCCAGCAGCAGGTGAGCAATATGTTAAACGTAGAGCGGCATTAAGCCTTTATGATACCTTTAGCACGCCATTAGGCTATTGTTAATGTGTTACGGGCGCACTACATACCCCGATTGTCGTGTTATAATTGCGGTTTCGGAGGGTGGCCACCACGCGCAGGAGATGGACGCGGTCCCCGTGGTAGGCCCGCGCCGACCCATTAACGCCTTCAAGCTCCTTATCGACTGCTTGGAATGGAACGCCGAAGGCAAGATGTCGCGAGACTCTTTCGACAAGCTCCTCGCCATTATCACGGAACATTTCGGAGATCAATTGGGCAACTTTCCAACGAACTTCAAAGCCGCCTGGAAACGGTTCGGAGCGTTCGACGCCCCCTGGCATAGGGTCGACTTATGCGTGAAGGGGTGCGTGTTCTTCGAGGAAGATTACGCCACCGCCGACGAGTGCCCGAAGTGCAAGGAGCCCCGGTGGGAGGCATTGGGCGAGACGGGAGACGTGGACGCGGGGAAAGGCAAGAAACCGCGATCAACATTCTTTTGATGGAATGTTGTCGATTTGCTGAGACGTGTGTACGCGAATCCATACACGGCGGAGATGATGCTCGCTCACTCGAGGCATGTTCCACCGGAAGACGGATCGATGCGCACAATCTGGGGTGAGTATTCTATTGAGGTCGATGTTAGGATGCCGTTAGTGCCTTAACGACGTGTTAACTGTATCTTAACCATATACTAACACGTTCACCTGTGCTGGAATCTTCCATCAGATGGAAAGGAATGGCAGGAGCGGAAGAACGTGCGACACCTCGAGTTTTTCAAGGAAGCCAGGAACGTGAGTATACTCTTGAGTGCCGATGGGGCAGCCTTGTGGCAGAACAAAATGGGGGTGTTCCCTATCTACTTCCAAATCGTAAACCTACCTCCGGAGCTTCGCACGAAGTATGCGAACATGGAGGTGTACGGAATCATTGAAGGGCAACACCCTGCCAACTCACAATTGATGTATGGTAAACTCGTGGACGAGCTCGGTATGTTGTGGGACGAAGGTTTTGTGTGTTGGGACTCGTACACCGACGAGCACGTGCGGTTGAAGGTCATGCTCTTTGCCATACTCATGGATTACAAGGGAGCGGTTGAAGCCGCACAAATCATGGACGTCGGTGCATACGCCGCGTGCCTAGTATGCAAGATTTGGGGGACATGGTCAACATTAATGCACAAAATGGTGTACCTCTTCAGCAAGCAAAATCCGCCAGGTATGCTAGTAGCACGTCGTTAGGTTGGCGTTAGGATGTACTTAAAAGCCTAAAGGCGTGCTCACCGTATAATGCATGTGGTGTAAATGAGTGTTTGCTGATTACTTTGTTTTCTCTTCGGTCTAGGCACCGTTGCGCACGGACCGTAGTCCACCGTTGCGCACGGACCGTAGTCCACCGTTGCGCACGGACGCCGAGTACAAGCGTCATGCCGCAATGCATGAAGATCTGCGAGATAGCGGAGACCCCGAACTTTCGGGAGCGACCTTGGAGGAGAGCATGCGGAATACGGGCGTCAAGTTCTCGAGCGTTTTTACTCGGTTGGTTTACTTCAAGATCTACCGTGATATCATCCTAGATGGCATGCATGACATCATGAACCTGGTGAACAGAATCGCTGCAACCTTGCTCGGGGTCGACTTCAACGACGCCCTCCGCCAGCAAGCGAAAGCGGACGGTGTCCATCCCACGTGGCATGCCACAACCAAGGTGAAGAATGCTCAAGGTAGGCAAATATGTACGTGTTAGGATGTGCATAACGTGCCGATAGTGTATTAACCACGTGCTATCGGTGTCACGAAGGGGTACTAACGGCATACTCAGTTGAAATAATGTGACGCAGGTAAGGAGGTATTGATGTACAAGATGAATCACGGACCTTTCGCGATTCCACCCCGCCCCGACAGAAGGTCTACCACGAAACGAAGCTTGGAGACAGCGCGCAGTTTCTTGAAGAGCATAAGGGCGGTGGAAAGATGGGGGCGTGGCCACAAACGATTGTTGCAAACTACCGCCGATAAGAAAGCCGCCAAGCACATTCGGGCTCACGACGGCTTGAAGCTCGTGCAAAACAGTATCTTGTCGACAGTCTGCGCTTGGCCACGAGATGAAGGGCAGCCCGCCAATCGATTGGCCAAGCTAGTGGGTAAAATGACCACGATCGTGCGGGAGATCACGACGACACAAGTGCGTCCTAAGGTAAACGGTTATGATATAGTTAGTATGATGTTATGATGCCGTTAACATGCTTCGTACATCATACGGGCCCTAACGAATTGCTGCGTACGTGCAGGATATGGAGCCACTCGCACAAGAAATCAAGTCATTTTTCGAGGAGTTGGAGGCGACCGGGCCAGCGTATGCTTGGTGTGTGATTAACACTCACATGTTTTCTCACTTCGTCCAACAACTTGAGAAGTATGGTCCCATGCGGGAGGTATGGATGTACGCCTTCGAGTCCTTGAACGGTCACATCAAAAGCCTAGCGAGGAGCAACTCCCTACCCGTTCCAGCCATAATGAACTGCATCAAGCGGGTGAAGGTGTTGCATTTGGTGCGTGGGTTAATCACTTTCATTTCGGAAGACCACTCCACCCGGATGCCGGCGGCCGTGACCATGGGGAGCCGCGGGGCAATTGCGGTTGAGGTATCGGCTAGGGGGAAACGTGGAGATAGGATGTTAGTCCAGTGACGCGTCCAAAAACTCGTCCGTCCGTCCAAAAACTCGTCCGTCCAAGATTTGGACGGACGGACGGACCATTTTTTGGACGGACGGACGGACCAAACATTCTTAACATTCTAAGATTTTCGAAAATAGGGCTTCCATACTTAAGCCCATACTTAAGGAGGGTAACGCGTCGGCCCGCGTCGACGCCTGCGTTTTCACATACTTAAGAAAATTTTAAATTTTTTTCATACTTAAGGAATGTACACTGACTCCCCCCTCCCCCCCCCTAACCAAGGACTCAGGGGGTATCACCCAGTCGCATGCGAGTTTCGAACGTGCGTCAGACAGACGAACCCAACGACAGAGCTTGACAATCGTATACGATTGTCACACGTGAGTCTGGGTGTCGAACCTAGTGCTCCTGCTTGACACTCGTATACGATTGTCACACGTGTGTCCGGGTGTCATAATATAAATATTTACACTAAAGCCATGTCTATATAGAGTGTTCTTTTCAAAAAAAAAATTCATTTCTCATGGTACATTCTCATGGTCACATTCTCATAGGAATCCAATGCCGACTTCCCTGCGATACGGTAACCATGCTTTGGATGTCCCGCATGCGGTGCCAATCTCTCTTCAGTTACTACAGGCCTTGTTTCCAACCCTTACCGATACCCCGATGCTTCTTCACATGCGCAGCATGGAAGATGTGCAAACTGTCGAGCTCGGTACCGTGTTCCCTGACGGAGCTGTCGTACTTGTGATCGGTGGTGTCAACTCAACCCCCGGATCTACGAGTGACGTGAAGACCGGTTGTGTGAATGTCGAAACAGCCACCCACGAATCTTCCCAAGCATCAGCTTCTCCGCCTCGCCCTGAAATAAAGCAAGAACATTTCGTTTGTGACTTAACCGAATCGCCTCCACCTCCAAAAGCCTCGAATGAATCTACGAAAGCCTCCAGCGCGGGAATAGAACCAAAGCTCAAGCACAAGGTCAAATCGGAATATACAGCCTACACCGGACCAGCTATTCCGATTGATTTTTCGCAGCACGTGGATTTGTCACAAGACGTAGCGCCAGTTCAGCCTGCAGAGCTTGTCGAAGAACTGCCAGTGCCTCTTCTTCCGGGGGTAGTTTATAAGCCACGTGCAGGAGTTTTCTCTCCTTGGAGAGAATTCTTGAAATACGATCCGCAGACCTGGCTGCGCTCTTCCGACAAAAAGCGTATCAGAGGCCGACTCACTAGAACTACGCGATGTGGTGGGGCTTTAACCTGTAAGAACGTTGCATGTATCCAATATCGTCAAACGGGTGATCAGAACAGTTCCGAATTCACCGGTACCTTTAAAAATCGCAATCTGGCTTGCGCCCATTGCAACGCCGAGCCGCTTCATTCTGGCAGTTGTCCGTTTTCGGTAACCACCGAACTTGACTCCGATGGGAATATCCTCGTCCTGTATACCGGTGCCGATGCGCACAACCATGTGGTATTGTCCACCGACAAGCCCAGCGTGAGTGAGTTAAAAGCAGCTAAGACTAGGGCTGCGGAGGTCCTAAATACCGGTGGAGTGCGAAACGTTTCCGATGTGAAAAGGACTTTACTCACGGAAACCGTCTTCCCAAAAGACTCTTCTTTTGATCCCAGCCAGATACCAAACATCGCGAGGAAAATGAAAGTGATTGATAAGGCAGTGGACAAGAATTTCGTGCGAGGTCAACGACAGGATGAGGGCATGCGAGCCGTTTCCGAATGGAGTGCTCGGCACGGTAAGGGGCTACTGCAATCTTTCGCGGACGAGGGGAACATCGACAGTTTTGCTCACACGTTCGTTATGTCCAGTGTCGGAGTGGATGGAGGTGTCGATCTCGTGCGTCGCATGCACCCGAAAAGTAGCGACGACTACCTCCGCTCAGCGTACGTCCATTTGGATTTCGTGCATCGCAAGGTTTCTGGGGATTGGGTGACGATGGGGGCGCACGTGTTCTCCATAGAGGCCAACGCCCTGCTCACTATTGCCACCATGAACGTACCCAAAGACTGTACCGAAACACAGGTACTGTTTTGGACATTGGTGAAGAAGACGGTAGCCGCCGAACACCCGCGTGAGGAAGTATTATTCTACGGCTTCATGGGAGATGCAGCAGGTAAGTTAAAGATCATAATGTGTGAGTTTGCACTTTATAACGTTCTGACAATCGTATACGATTGTCAGCACCGTGTAAACCTACGCATGATATGCTTGGTTTTCAAGAACTGATTAATATTTGGGGCACAGGTGCTAACTGGGCAGCAATCAAGAAAGTTTGGCCAGACCAAGATGACCGTAACAATCTGGAGTGCACGTTCCATTGGGGGCAGAACTTACATAAGATCGAATCTCTTATTCCATCAGATCTACATGCCGTGCACAAAGACCTGTTACAGCGATGGATTTACTCTACTCCCGAGGCCAAGGTGTCCTGTGAAACTGCCATCTTCGCCTGGTATGCTGAGAAATGTGGCAGGTCGAATCAGCCAAAATTGAATGCGTACTTCGTTTTCCAAATACGGCACGCGCAGCACATTCTGTCGCAATTCAAGGAACAAACCGAAGACACGACCGCCGAAATCCAACGACCGCTTGTATGCCTTGCGGAAAGCATGCACGCGAAGTGGAGATCGTGGGGGGCATACTACTCCACCTTGTTGGAGTCGGTGGAATTCGATAGCCTTATGCAGATTCGACAAATTTGCCTGGCGATGAACCGGCAGAACTCATCAAAGCACTTGTTGTGCGTGCAAGGTCGTATTCGTTCATTGGAGGATAGGTGGGTTAAAGGCGTCCTTTCTCAGGCAGAGTTTGCAGATGGTCGCGAATTAATGCAAACAGTTCGTGCTGGCGCGACAGGATGGCTTCCACAGAGGGGCATCCCTGCAACGGACACCCACCGTCCAGATAAGGTAAACCATGGGGGGGTTTCGCGCAAATGCCCTCGGCAGGCGTCGCCTCCAAGAAGACGCGCACTGCCTCGGCGGTGCCACCTGCCTCTGCGGCAAGACCTACCTCGGCGGCAAGACCTACCTCGGCGGCAAGACCTACCTCGGCGGCAAGACCTACCTCTGCGGCACGTCCGGAGCGTACTTTAGTACGCGTTTATCCGGAAGCTGGTGGGGACTTCCAACCTTCCCTGCTTCACGTCATGCGGGCAGGCACTAACGGTAAATGCTATGGACGGAAGTCTAATGGTTCTCGTCACGACATCCCAATCGCGAAAGGGCAGCTGACAATTGGGTACACTGGAAGCTTGACCTATTATTTTCCAGCAAAAAACTTAACTCTTAAAAAGGGTCAAGTTCGCGAAGTGAGGACCACTCCCCCGATCCGGAGGATTATATTCTGCTCGTGGAAATGTGTTCAAAACCCATGGTATTGTTGTCACGTTTCGATGCCTGGACTGCCCGAGGGGGGGGCGAACAGTGTACCCAAACTTCTTGTTGCACCGGACACAAAGATCCTGGAAAGTGAGGAGACTCGTCTCTGTTCTCTTGGTGTTTGCGTTGCCCATGAGGATGTGACCCCAAAAGAGGCTCGAGGACATCTGGTGAGATCGGAGAATTCGGAGATGGACGTGGAGGAGAGACTTCGCAACGGTGTTAAGGTGAAAGCGAGTGGCAAGGGTTTCTTGACGAAGAAGATAGCGAATTCCTATACCGCGCTCCACAGCATGGTTAAGACCGATAACCTTGCACTGACTCAAATCCGGAAATGTGTTCCTGGTGGTGCAACCGTCTATAACTTCCGAGTTTGTCACCCTGATTCCGATGGCCGTGAATACCTCTTGGAGTTTGGACGAGAATACCGTTGTTCGTGTCCGTGTTTTCGAGACATGGCGAGGACCCGACCTGCTCCATGCAAGCATTTCCTTTGGCTGTACTCCGAGATATTCGAAATTCCGATCATTACGAGTGTGGGATACCTTCACGAGCCATCTCTGCTATCCTCAGAAGTGCGCAAAATACTGTCGTATTATCCTGGAATTCCGGACAACTTCGATCTCTAGTTGCTTAGCTAGAATACAAACGTAAACCTGTGATGGCATCTTATATATTTTACAGTGTATGCATTTTCATATACGTTATTCAAAACATTTTGTATACCATTGCATGTATTAGCACCCTCGTCCACATTCGAATATGATTAACCGTACGGTTTCAGCTTGACAATCGTATACGATTGTCACACGTGAGAGAGACTTAGTGCCGAGATCGTGTATCCTTTTGCATGTCGTATAACCCTGCCTGGATATTCGCGAAGAGTTTGTCACTACTCGTGCACATTCGAATATGATTAACCGTACGGTCGAAGCTTGACAATCGTATACGATTGTCACACGTGAGAGAGACTTAGCGCCGAGATCGTGTATCCTATTGCATGTCGTATAACCCTGCCTGGATATTCGCGAAGAGTTTGTCACTACTCGTGCACATCTGAACATGATTAACCGTACGGTCGAAGCTTGACAATCGTATACGATTGTCACACGTGAGTATTGTAGTAGATATATTTATAGATTTTCTTTATCTATATATACTAGGAAAATATTAAAATAATTCATAATTTTACAGATGTCTACAGGGAGGTCAACAACAAGAGTCAGAAAGCCCACTGCTAAGGCACAGGCTGTGGCTGCCGGGCGTGAGGGAGGTGCGTACCTGCAGCCCTATAAATGCATGTCGGGGTGTCATTGATTTCATTATTGCATGGCTCGTACAAAACAAACCGCTCGAAAGAAAATCGGAGGCTCAATGAGAGATTTACAGCGTATGGCCTCCGGAGGTGCACAGGCCTCTCAGAGCGGATCTTTGGCATCCGGTGAAGGTGGTTCAAATGAGTTACCCGCCGCTGGTGTTGCTCCAGGTACCGCAGGAGCTGCCACTCCAGTCGCAAGTGAAGATGCCACTCCAGTCGCAAGTGATCCTCAAGCTACAGCTAAATCGCCAAGAAAGCTGACTATTACAGTTGGTGCGCCGAAACCAGCTCAGCAACCAGCTCAGCAACCAGCTGAGCAAGTCGTTGCGCTAATGCTCGAGTATGCCGCTACAAATAAACAGAAGGAGAAGAAAGACCTCGAGAGTGGAATTCGGGCCCTTGTGGAAGGTGGAGATAATAAGGAGATAGTTGATACAGCTGTTGCATTACTGAAGAATCGGGACGCACCTAAAGCTGCTGGCACTCTTAAAAGAATGCTAGGTAAGAGAAAAGCTGATGCAGATGCACCGCCAGAGGCAGGGCCAGAGGCAGCGTCAGCTCCTGCACCCGAGACCTCGGGGAGTGCACCACCGCCAAAGCGTGCTCGTGACCCGAAGGGTAAGGCAGCGATATCTGGGACCACTGATGACGACAACAGGCAAGACTACATATTCCCAGGACCGCTGAATATCAAAAAAGTGATCTCAGAATGGACTTTTCGTCCCCAGCATAATACTCGAGAAGACAAAAAGCTTCCAGTAGTTGCCCCTCTTGGCTTGCTGGTACATCCTGCTGATGTTCAGGGGGACTCAAACCGACTTTCGTTTACCCGCGCGACTTCACAAGAGGGAATAGAGAAGCAGAAGAAGGTCATCATGGAGCGATGGGAGGTGGACAAATCACATGTCATCGCGTGGTGGACTGGACACTATTACACGGACGAAGAGTATAGGCAAATGCTCATGTCCAAGTTTTATCCCGGTGAGGCATTGCTTGTCAGCACTAGTATTATGCAAGGGTTCGGGACTTTCCTATAAAGCTTGACAATCGTATACGATTGTCAGACCTGAGTTCATTTCGGTTGCTTGCAGCGGCGGATGCGGCGGCTCCTGAGGAAGTAAGCAATTTCAACAACATGGTGCACAATCTGGAGACCGACTATCTCAGTCTATTCGATAGTGGTCCTGATGACTACAAGAAGTGGGTGAAAAACAAGTTCATGCGAATGCAGCTTGTCGTGGTGGATGGCCAGCATCGCTATGACGCCTGGCTTGACCTTGTCCTGGACGCAAGGAAACGTAAAGCATTCTGGAACGGTACCGGGACCAGTAATAGGTCCTCTCTGGAGGGGTTGGCCACAACGATTACAATTCTGAAGAAAGAAACACCTCTTTGTGTTTTGGTAAGCGATCCTTGTATGATATCCTTTGTTTCATCGTTTCAATAAAATACCGTGTGTACATGAATGAATTTTTTACAAGTTTCGGTTTGCGCAGAGCCTTATCGGGACACTGACGAACACCGACCAAACAGAAAGTCTTGTTGACTCTCACGAACACGATAAATGGATTTTGCTGTTGAATATTGCCGACGCCTCGGAAGACCAACTGGCGCATTTTACACAATTCCCGGTAAGGCAAGCTAGTGCCAAGAGTAACGCTTGGTATCGGAATAATCTGAGGGATACGACCGCGGCGGCCTACTCGAACGAGATTTCCAAACTTCGGGATCAATCGGCAAAAGTTGCCCTCCTCCAATCGCGCGAGCGGGATGCGCAAAAGGTATGAAACTTCCGCGCTCTCTCATGTGTCCTCACCCACGTGTGACAATCGTATACGATTGTCAAGCTTCAGTTCTCACCCACGCGTGACAATCGTATACGATTGTCAAGCTTCAGTTCTCACCCACGCGTGACAATCGTATACGATTCTCAAGCTTTGGCGCTAGCTTCGCCCCTGACTCACGCGTGACAATCGTATACGATTGTCAAGCTTTGGCGCAAGCTTCAGTTCTCACCCACGCGTGACAAGCGTGTCGCCCCCCTTACATGTGTCCAACGTGTCTTGCTTGCAGATTTTGCGGTTACTGGATCCAAAACTGGGAGATGAATGGCGGAAGGAAGCTCTCGAGTTGAAGAACTATCCGAAAGA
Source organism: Cymbomonas tetramitiformis (assembly GCA_001247695.2). Taxonomy (NCBI): domain Eukaryota; kingdom Viridiplantae; phylum Chlorophyta; class Pyramimonadophyceae; order Pyramimonadales; family Pyramimonadaceae; genus Cymbomonas; species Cymbomonas tetramitiformis. The sequence goes on along the minus strand of LGRX02032026.1, from coordinate 15,373 downwards.
ACTGCAGCCTGTTCTTACCCTAGAGGCTATAAGCACCTCGCTATCAGCCTTAGGGTTTGATGTACGATATTTTTTCTTTGTTCTTAATGTGGCGAAGCAAGGAGTATTAGTGGACGATGTGGACAAACGGAAGGAGTTCTACCAGAAATATGGGATCAGTTGCAAGGGCAAGTTTTTGACTGGCACTGAGTTCAGCTCGTATTGTCATCGTCTTGGTTTCATCAAGGATGTCATCGAATCTGCCAAGGCCAAGTTTGCCTCGCTGATGGGTTGGACTAAATACCCAGATTGGTATATATCCGGAGAGGCTATGATGGACGTCTATGATGATGATGAGGATACGCAGGATAGTATACTCAAACTAAAAGCTGACAACCCTTGGGGACCCTATGAATTTGATGGGGAATTTTACCGTGATTCGCAGCATATGACGTACGTGCAAAAGCATCACCAGACACTTATGCAAGACGTCCACAGAGAGCCTGATTTGGAAACCAAGCTTCTGGTGTGGATGTTAATCAAATCTTCCAACAAATTCTACACTGCACGCTTCGATGAGGTCATGAAGAGCATGATGAAAGCAAAACGATGGAAGCGCGTTGATTCCAAGGAAGGAAGGGCTATGGACAAGAGTGTGAATAAGTCATCGCAGGATACCATACATACTTACAAGACTCTTGTGGATTGCGCTGGTGAGTTAGTCCTCGCAAGTATTTTTTTTTAAGTTGCAGGATTACAAGTCCTAATGACAGTGATGTTTGCTATGCAGCCACGCGTATGATCTTGTGCTACATTCACTCCTTGCCGGATGACTACATCGAGATTCGAAATGCCGGTCGCTTTGGGGCTACGTTCACGATTCCGAAGCTTTATGGCCCTGCCTACACTGAGGCACCCGTATACGATTCCGCATGGTTTCTGCAGACGTTGGGCATCACCCATACGAAAAGGGGGTTTGAGGAAAACTGCCTGCATTTGCTATGGGCGATTCAAGCAGCAGCTGGGTCTCAGATTAATATGGCCCCTGCAGTACTGGCAGCGTCGCGGATGATGGAAGCCAAAGAAATGCCAGATATCAATGACGAGATCGCCGCGTTCAGTGCGAAGGTGACCCCGTTATACACTTGTGATGATCATGCCATGGGGATGATCGGTCAGTTGGTAAATGTTGGTAAAAGAAGTGTGACAATCGTATACGATTGTCAAGCTCTGGCGTTACCTTGACTTAGAGTCTGCTCTGTCTCTGAGTTCGAAGACTGATTCTGATGCGTATTACAGGCCGTTTGGGAATGGCTGGAACTCCGTGTGAAAGCGTCACGCCGGGAGGGCGGGATGCCGGATGCTCTGATTAAAACGGAGATTTTCGATCATGATTGGGAGCCGAAGAGCGCGGTGATTGAATTCATGGAGCTGAAAATCGAACACAAGGAGCTGCATGCTGCCGAGGGAGTCCAGCAGCCGGTGGACTTCAACAAGTGCCATCGCGAGTTGCTGACGAAGCTTCTGACTGAGGGATTGCTGGATTTCGGAATGAAGGTTAGAGCTGTTCAAATATCTACATTGCAATGTATTAAGTATTTCCTGCGTATGTATTTCAAAGCAGACTGATGAAAGCAATGTTCCACAGGTTAACGAATCTCGCGCCGAAAGGAATAAGGGTCCACGCAGCAATCAAGTCATGGTCAATTGGCGCAATGAAAAACATTGCAACACGCTCGCTATGGAGTGGATCTGATCTTTGTGGATGGTCCTTTTGGGCTGTTTTCGGAGGTATGGGATACCTATTCAACAGACTTCTACTCATACATGGGTGGTATTTGCATGTCGACTATGGATTATGGTGGCATTGTGATTCTATTCTTACCGGACTCGACCACCCGCAGTAATGTGACCATTAATGGAAAAACCTTCGCGATATCGAGGCAGCAAGCAATCATCGATGCCTTCTGCGCTTCGACCAAAGGATGGCCGCTGCAATGGACATGCCACCAGACGGTTCAATACTGGAATCGAGGCGGAGGACGCATAGGTAATAATGCGGCTGGTCCGGTCAGCGTTTTGCAACCGTATGTGTTGCTGCACTTGGTGGAAGATCCCTCAAAGAGTAATAAGCTACCGAAGTGGGCCCCGCTGCGAACAACGGTCGGAAAGTTTGCGAACGCGTTCACGAACAGCATGGTAAGAATCCTGGTATGCATTCATATCTTGTCATGAATGCAACTCCGCTAAACAAAATTGTCAAGAAGGTGCACTAGCTCAGACACGCAGACTCGCAAGTGACAATCGTATACGATTGTCAAGCAGGTGCACTAGCTCGGACACCCAGACTCACGTGTGACAATCGTATACGATTGTCAAGCAGGTGCACTAGGTCCGACACTCAGACTCGCGTGTGACAATCGTATACGATTGTCAAGCAGGTGCACTAGGTCCGACACTCATACTCGCGTGTGACAATCGTATACGATTGTCAAGCAGGTACACTAAGTCCGACACTCAGACTCGAGTGTGTTGTTTGTTTATAAACAGGAGGTACCGCTGCCACCTAAGGAGTACCTGAAGAAAGAAGATGGACAAAATATTCGTAGCGTTCAGAAGCCAATCCGTCTTTACCGTGAGCTGATGCGCTTGTACAGCAACATGGATGCTTGTGTTATGGAATTTCCTTGCGGAACGGCTCCAGCCTCCATGGCGGGGTATATGGAGCAAAGGCATGTCCTTTCGATCGACATGGATGCAGAGGTGTTGAAAATGGCCAGAGCACGGTATTCCGAGGTGCTCGCAGGTGACATAGCGCTGATAGAAAAACAAAAGGCCAATGTGCCTGATGACCACGAAATGGAATTGACTGAAGTCGCGGCCTATTTTGACATGGGGACTGCGCAGCCAGACACGGGTATGGAGGCTGAGCAGCCACAAGCTTGTTTCGAGCTTACAGGCGCTCTCGCGGCAGCGTTGCTCGCGCACCCCGACACTTGACATAGCGTGTAAATCTGCATGAATGCTAGTACATTTGACACTGGCGGGCTCCGACCCTAGAACCGAGGACACCCACGAAACATACATTTCAGGGTAGCACAAAATATCCAAATAATTGTAATAATACAATCTGCGTGCACAATAAAAATGTTGCACATACCCGATCATAAATCGTTCGCTATGATCCATCCCCCGAGCCCATCCGTTGTACTGTCGAGTTCATGTTGTTGAAGTGTTTTTCTTGTCAATGTCATACATTGGCATACTTTGGCAACTAAACTCTCTTCACGGGGAACCGGATGGAAATAGGAGCGACCAGAGCGCAAATATTGATCTACAATGCGTATCACGCGTGCAGCAAGCCGGCATGTCATGTACACATCGGGGTAACGATTCAAAATTCTATTGGTTGCCGGCGCGTTTGATAAGCTATCGATGGCCCACACCCCACCCAGCGTTTGACAGGTCATCGTAACGGAACAACACACTGATATTTACTAACGGAACATTGGGCACATGGAGCATGGAAACGAATGGGGAGCAGGTATCATCGCCACATCGAATCTGCCATTCCAAGATGGGAAGTGAGGACGATTCTGATCTTTCAGTCGAATTGAATCGGACATGTAAAACATGTTCGTGGGGGGACTCGGGCAGTGGGGTTAAAAGAATGGTGTCCAGCGCGAACATTTTGAGGTGGTCCGCGATTAATTTCGGAGACATGCACATTCCGCTAGGAGCCACCATTTCAGGATACTTTTGATGAAACATGCTTTGTAGGCGTAGGAGGGAGACATGGGCTCGGTGAATTAAGAGACGAAGGTTGGCGTCTTCCATAAAAAAATGTAGGCGGTAAGAAGAGAGCGGGTGATAGCGTTGCCGCAAGGGACTAGCCCAACACTTAGCGCGGGTTGCGCACGCCCGATTATTGTATCTGAACAAGGCTACAATTCAAGCAATTGCAATATCTTTATGGCAGGAAAGATTGACCAGTAAATTAACAGGTTGAGCAACAGCTCCTCCAAATAGTTACTTCAAGTTAGAACAGCCTCCAAATGGGCAATATTCAAGTCTTATACTTTCAAGGCGCGCAGTTCATATTCTCTAATCGATCTGTCCCATGTCGGCTGGCATATCATCATCTGCCACCTATACAAATCCTAATCAGAGAATCTGCATTTGGACAATCCTAATCAAGACAGTTGATTTCATTGTCCCTTGCTGATCTTTGCTTTCTTCCTACGAGGAGCCACGTCAAGCCCTTCTTCTTCATCACTGTCACTTCTTATGGAATACTTCAATTGAGTTATATACTCATGTGTCCAACATCTCGGATATTTCCCAGGTTGCCTCTTCGTCTCTTCAGACACCCCAGCCTTATTCTCACCCATTGAAGTCAATCCAGTATCTGACCCATAAGGTTTCTTCGGTGGTGCATGAACAGTCTCCACCACAGAGGCTGGGGCATCCTCAGATATGGCCTCAGACTTCTGCTCGGTAATAGGCTGATCATCGGGCTGAACAGGTGAGGTCGGGGAGGGGCCCTTTGGTACCCAGTGAAGTTCACCCTTCTCATCCATGATCAATTGCAGTCCCAGTCTCTTCAACCTTCGAGCTTCAGCTTGTTCTTCAGCATCGTCAGCTACCAAGTCATCGAACTCGCTGACGTCATCCTCGGTGTCATCATATTCAGGCGAAGTTGGCTCCCATTTCGGACTGGCAGTGTCCATGTCATGAATGACACCCGCGTCATCTTTGTCATCCGAATCTGGTAGCTTCTCCTTACTGTTAGTGACACCTGCGTCATCATTGTCATCAGAATCTGGTAACTTCTCTTTACTCCAGGACACAGCGCCTGTACCCGAATCTTCACTGTTCGTAGACGCTGAGTGTGTAGGCTTACGCCCCTGGTAGGGAATTCCATGATATTCGTCGTCGTCAATCACAATCGTCGGATTCCAGTACGCGATCCCAACGCGGCTGATCGGTAATGAGAATGGCGCTACCGGCGCCTTCAACTGAGTGGCGTCTTCTAGAAACCAGCCGCCGCCCCTATTACGCTCCCAGCGGCGTAGCGCACCAGAAGGGTGTACGATAACATGCTGCCAGCTATAATCAAGTCCAGGCTTTCGCTCCCCATAGTACGAAGTCAATGGCTCGGGAGTCCCCTTCCGAGCCCATTGCCATCTCACTGCCCCAGTATGCATAAATACAATATGCCAATCGAATGGCTTGGCCGGGCTATTGTTCCCTGGCACAACTCCTCCCCTCTTAGCTTGTTAGTACAAAGAGATGATAACTCAGAGTCATTTTGTACAGCAGCTAAGATCCAGACACAGATCAGCCATGCGTATGGATGCGTGATATGCTTTTCTGATCGAACAGGTGCTCGAAGAGTTGACGAAGCAATCCAGCGGGCAGAGGGTATACAGCAGTGAAAACTCCCGCTCCTTGTTGCCCTGGATGAGGTCCCAGTTGAGCAGTTTCCGGATGTGATCCCAGAGTCTGTTGGTGAAGACAAGGAGTATCCATCGTGCAGTACCGTAGATCCACTGGAGGAGGCGACTGCGTCCAGATGCAAGTAGGCTTGCGATAGCCAGTACCATACATACAGTAAGAGCAATACAACGGGGTAGGTAACCGGCGAACTACGGGTCGAAATCGCAGCGCAAAGGGAAACCTGCCCATCGGATTTTCCATAAACCAATGCTGAGGTTTGAGAAAGTCAAAAATTTGGAGCGTTCGGCGTACACAAGCATCAGCCTGTCGCAGTTGTCGCACCCCAGTGGTCTTAGCCTGACTGTATTCGGTGCACGGTGGACTAGCCCAGATGACGTCAAAGTAACCAGGTGCGTAACGCTTGAAGTCCCAGTCCTGAACCTTCTCAGCGTAGGTAGGTTGCCAGCGAGGATCATGATCGACGGTGACCACAGTGCTCTTCGGATAACATGACATGAAACTTCTCTCCACACTTCCTGTACCACTGAAAAGGACTAGTAGTCGCAACTCGCGTGTCGAGACCCCAGAGCCCAGAAGAGCTAGATGCGTCACAAAGGCGTCAGCGGAGCGACAGTATTGTTCCCAAGGTAGGCAGTTGTCCAGAGAAGTGAGTTTTACTTCATCAGAGGTGTCCAGGAAAGTTAAAGCTCCGACGCGTTCCCGTCTTTGCTTCCGCTGCATTCTGACCTCCTGTAAGGCTTTTTCCCGGGCTTGTCCTTCTCGTGATAGTCTCAGTTGTTCGAACTCCGTGAGCTGTTCGAGTTCACCCCCGTAGTTCAACGACTCACGGGTCTTCCAGGAGTCATGAGCATTAGAGTACCCAGTCCAGCGAACCAGAAATTCTTCAACTTCCTTGCCTCCTTTCATAGGTTTCACTCTTCGAGCCAGAATCTTAGACACATGGGTCTGGGATTGTCCATCCACGAGAACCTTGGCAGGAGTAGGTATTTGGCGACGCAGCGCAAAGGCTTCATCCGCAGTGCGGTATTCCTTGAGGCGATGCTGCGCAAAAACATCGTGGATACGCCATTTAGGGGGTAACTTGAGCCGGTAAGCCACCGGAGCACCTCTGTCAATTTCGGGTAGCTCTCGCTGCTGGTCGCTGAAGAACCTCTCGGTGATGGGTAAGGGCCCGTGCCAGCGAGGTCCCAGCTTCCTGAAGGATTCGCGGTTCATGATATTTTCCGTGAGATGCTTGGCATCTACCCAGACCAAGTCTCCCAACTGAAAGGATTTGGCGGTGTGACGCTGGTCAAACTGATGTCGCTGGCGTTGCTGTGCCAGTTCTAGCTTAGTGCGGGCGTCCTCTAGTTGAGCCGCGAATTTACTAGCCATCTCGTGTGCTGTACCTTCTCCACCCTTACGCTTGGAGTGTTGTCCAGCAGCCGCTTGCAGGAACAAGTCCAGTTGCGACATAGGCGAGTGCCCCAAGACCAACTCAAACGGGGTAAAGCCGGTTACATCGCTCCGCGTATCGTTTATGGCGAACTCTACGTTGGCACACCACAAATCCTAGTCCTCTGGATTGCTGCCTACGAAGGACCTTAGCATGTCTTCTACCACGCGGTTGGTATGTTCAGCTTGTCCGTCCGAACGAGGGTTGTAAGGCGTGGTGGAGGCCACTTTAGTTCCCATAAGTCTCATCAATTCCTTCCACATAGCATCCTGAAAACGAGGGTCGCGGTCAGAGACAATCTTCATAGGGGCGCCATGTAGTTTCCAGATGTGGTCGAAGTAGATTCGAGCGATAACCTCAGAGGAGCTGTCCTGGAAGTTCAACGGGATGATGTGAACCATTTTGCTGAGCTTACATGTGAAAGTAGCAAAGGCATCGTGATTCCGCGCCGTGACTGGCAGTCCAGTAACAAAGTCCACACTGACCACTTGCCATAGTCGCGTAGGAATAGTGTGTGGGTTCAGCAATCCATCCGGGTAGGAATTTCTCGGTCGCACCGCTTGACAGATAGTGCAAGATGAAACCCAGCGTCCCACATCTTCTGCTGCCCCTTTCCACCAGAAGCGTCGCAGTACTCGTTCCAGAGTTTTGTCCCTGCCCGCGTGTCCAGCTGAAACAGAGGCATGCGCCTCTTGCAGTACTACCTCACGGAGGGGTGAATCTTCTCCCAGTACCAACTGATAGCGCCCAGCGCTCACCCTCCACAACACATCTCCCACTACGCAGAAGTCACGAGTGCGTTGATGCGGAGCTTCTTGGATTTCCATCCTTAAAGTCTGGAGGGGACCAGGTCGCCCATATTCCGCTTGCAGCGCTTTGAGGAACTGGCCTCCTGATATCTGCTGATGCAGGTCTCGAACGCTGGCCGCTTCTCCAGTACGCACGATAGGAGGTGGGGAACTCGTTTTCCTTTCCCGCTTGACACGCTGTCGAGCTGGCGGGGCGTACACCACTAGCAGGGGCCAAGGCAGATCCAGAAGGGCTCCATCCGGGGCGGCGAACATCTGCACAGGTTCTCCTTGAGCGTCATGGGTAGGAATAATGTACTCCACTCTCATTCCCGCAGATCTGAACAACTGCCGCCACTGTGGCATGCGAGATTGAAAGTCAGGAAGGACGAAGAGAGCTGAAGTATTCTCAGGGTCCAGACGCCATTCTTCCACATATTTCCTCAGTACGGCCTCGATGGTCAAATGGTTGGAGGAGAAGGGAGGATTACACCAGACGTTCAACCCTCGCCAGTTTTCCTTCAAGCAGTCCGTCCAGGAGCGGTTGACCTGACGATTCTTTCCTCCCAAGTCGCAACAGGCGTCCACCTCGAAGGGTCCATATTCTTGACTCAAGAAGTCGAACATGTCCGCCCGGAACTTCCAGTCCTGTCGATCGCTGGGCTCCAGGAGTCTGGTTGAAGCCTCGCTGCACTTTGGCGTTGCTGAGAAATCAACAGGGGTCTTCCTGGGAGAAGGGGGTGAGGATGCTGTCAGTTTGCCAGAGCGCGTCTGAACTGCCAGGGTGGCTTTCTCGTACCCAGTTTCGGCCAGCTGCAGGGTATGTAAGGCGTCCATCCAGAGTTGAGGGGAGTCCATCCAGGTGAGAGTCCCACTGTACGCGAGGACTGGTTCAGGCTCTTTGGTCTTGGCGCTGTTGGACTTGCGCTCCTTCAACTTGTTGGGATCTACCACTCCCAGGGGCGCGCGTCCTTGGCGGGACTCTTTACCAGCTGCAGGTCGAAACTTGCTGGCAGTGTCTGCGGCCGAGGGAGGTCGCTGCGGTTTCCCAGTAACCGGATGCACAAAGCCAGCTTCTACCAGTCCTTCTCTCGCGGAAATTTCCTTGTAGTCGGGTCGCCTGGACAGAGCGTCTGGAACCCAGAGTAGCGCCCCAGGGATGTATTCCATCTCGGGTACCCCTACCTCCACTAGATCCATGTACCATCGGGCTTGGCGTCGGCTGAGAGGTTGTCCGGGTGCCATTAACCAGACTAGGGGCTTGTGGTCACCCTGCAATTGGAACTCAGTCCAGATGAGGTAGTGTCGCCAAGTTTGCGTAGTGCAGTGATGGAGAGCGCAGAGTTCTCTTTCGCCAGCATGGTAGTTCTGCTCGGCTCCATTAAACTGTCTGCTCTCAAAGGCGATAGGTTGCAAACCATTTCCTACGTCTTGCATCAGTACTCCCCCTAGTGCCACTCCACTGGCGTCAGTTTGTACCACGAAAGGATGCCGTCCTTCGGCCGCCGCTTTCATATCGGGTAGCGCCAGAGTGGGGGAAGAACATAGCGCCTTCTTAATCTCCTCGAAGGCCCAACGCTGCATGGGTCCCCATAGCCAAGCGACATCCCCTTTGGTGAGCTGAGTCAAGGGTTGTGCTACTTCAGAGAAGCCCAGCATGTACCGCCGGTAGTACCCAGCCAACCCCAAAATTGGCGCACATGCGTGGCGTTTTCCAGAGCGGGCCAGTCCCTGATGGCGGCCAGCTTGTCATGTTGAGGTTGACTTCCTTCCCGTGAGATCACGTGCCCCAGAAAGCGTATCTGGGTCTGCAATAGTTGACACTTAGACTCTTTGAGGTAGATACCCTGGTTCTCACAGACTTCGAGAAATTGCTGGAGATGGGAAAGATGCTCCTCCAAGGTGTTGCTGAAGAGGATACAATCGTCCAGGAATATTCTTACAAAAGGAAGATGTCCCAGAGCGCGCTGCATGCGTCTCTGATAGCAGGAAGGACTGTTGGTCAACCCCATGGGCATCACCAACCACTCATCCGAGCCATAGGGAGAAGTGAACGCCGTCTTTTCCACATCCTCAGACGCCATAGCCATCTGCCAGAATCCATCGACCGCATCGAAGGAGGAGAAGTACTTGGCCCCATGCATGGAGTCGAACAACTGCTGAATGTCGGGAAGTGGGTATTTGTCCTTGACAGTCAGGCTGTTGATGGCTCGGAAGTCGCAGACCATTCTGAGTACTTCAGGTTTCCCAGGCTTGGGAACCATCAGCACTGGTGCAGCGAACGGACTTGAGGAAGGTCTGATGTAGCCCTTGCTCAGGAGTTCATCCAGGCGTTCTCGCAATTGAGTCAGCTCCACCATGGACATCTTGTAGGGCCTCTTAGCGGGCGCGATGCCATTCCATCCCTCTTGCAGTCTCACGTGGGCCACTTCATCTTTTCGCAGGGCGTCAAAGTTGGGCAGCGCTTCGCGAATTACTCGAGGTGAAAAGGACTCGATCAGCTTCTGAAACTTCTTTCTCCACTCGGGGGAGATTGAAGGGTCCTCCAAATTCTCGCCGGTGGCCACCGCTGATAACATCGAAGTCCCTACCAGAGGTGTCGCATAGGCCACTAAGATGTCGTGGGGTGTCGCGGCACTGTCCATTCCCGCATATCTGCGCCGATAGGCTTTGATCTCCTTGGTCGCTTGAGCCGCTGATAACATTACCATCGGTTCCAGAGCCATCGCGGTTCTCTCGCCTTTGCGTGTAGGGCTACGCCCTGGCGAACATCCCCGTATCCGCACGGATTTGCCATGCTGGCGAAACTTGACCGATCCCCACCCATCATAGTCCAGCGTGACCGGCGAGAGGTGTCTCAACCACCTTCCTCCGAGTACAATGTCCACCTTGATGCCCAAAGGAAGTACTCGCATCTTGATGACCTCGGAGTAAGTCCCCTCGGAAGTCTCGGCGGTCAGCTTGCCGTAAGCGACTTGCGCAGAGGTCTGCACTGACCCATCCGCGAGGGTAACGTTCAGCGGCATCCCATTAGCGCGAACTGTGAGGTTCAATCTCTTGACGCACTCACTGGAGATGAATTCATCCGAGGCACCCGAATCCACCAGCACGCGCACTCGCTGCCCCTTCAGCAAGGCCCAGAACACCAATAGCAGCGTTCCCTCTTTGTCCCGAATCGCAGTCAGCTGACTGTCCTGGTTCCACATTACTTGACCATCGCGTCGCAGATGTGCACAGATGGCTGCTCGCACTGGGTGATGCAAAGGTACGCGCTGCTTAGACCGGATAGGTCTTGTGCGCGGTGGTGCAGGCTGCGAACGAGGATCCGGACCAAAGTACCATCCACCTTCCAGGTCGCGATCTGCTTGTAGCTGCCGCTCCTTAGCGCGTCGCTCTTGTCCCTGAGCGCGTCGTCTGGCGCGGCTCTGCGTGCGACTTTCCAGAGGGTAAGAGCGAAGAGGTTGGATGGACATCTTCTCCTCCTCTTCCTCCCCAGCGCTGTCTTCTGGTTCGGACTTTTGAGTGAACGAGGGGGGTTCTTCTTCCCGTGGTGCCGCCTGGGCGTTGGTGACGTTCGCTGGTGCTGCCACTGCTTCATTACCTTCCAGGATCGGCCGCAGACGATGGCGTTGCTGTTTCTGAATGGTCAGTAGCAGTTCCAGGTGGGGTTCCTCCTGGATGGTTTTCAGGGGAGTCGGCTCCACTCCTTCTGTCACCGTTGTCAGCACACTTGGATTGTTCTCCGATCTGGCGGTGGCCAGCTGTCGCTCCATCAACTGCTGCGTGAAGTTGAGCGACCGCTGGGAGTCCTCGAGGTCAGAAATGTCCCCAGAAGTTGCGGGCGGAGAACTGGATGGAGATAAGGTCAAATCCAGAGTTGTCGCGGGATTCGCATCTGATGGTTCCGCTGAGTCCAGGGAGAGTGAATCACCACTTGCTGTTGAGGGTAGAGCCAGGTGAGCAGCCTCCTCCGCTGCTTCCCTTTCTCGCTGGTTCCATTGGTGCACCCTGTATAGACTGCACCATGCGTCTGGAATTCCTACATCTCCACCAGAACCTGGGATAGTACCGCACTCGGTCTCCAGAGATAGCTGAACCGCTCCTTCGGTTATCGTTAGGTCAGGGGTGACCTTCCCATGCCATCTGTACCAGCGGCGGCGATATCTGCGCCACCCTTCTGGTACCCATGCATTTCTCCATTTCTCATTCTCCTTTACCAGCGCTGCCGCGGCCATGTGCTCCGTGTGCGTCATCTCTCTCCAAGCACGCGTGCGATCCGCCAGTGACTCTGCTCGAAGTCCTGGTGGTTCATCTCCCAGCCTCGTAACCTCTGCCTCATGCTGCAGCCGGTCTCGTACCGTCTTCGGAGTTCTGCTGCGAGGTTTTCCAGTGCGCTTGCGCGCTGCACTCGTAGTGCTCTCTGCGCTTAAGGACGCCCTCTCTGCCAAGGCTGGACACGCTGCTGGTCGAGACGTCGAAGGAAACACCTCAGCTCGAAGTTTAAAAGGTGGGGGTTCTGAAGCTGGGCCAGTTTTTGAAGTTCCACCCCCTTCCTCCCCACTGTCGTCCAGAGGGTGTGAAACCGCGGGTAGCGCTACATCCTGAATCCGCTGCCTCAAGGCTCGCATACGCTCCACCGGAGCTTTTCTCGGTACCCGCGGTCGAGGAGTGTTCCGCCAGGGGGTGTTGAGTGGGTTGAAGGTCCACTGGGTCTCCTCTTCCTGACCATCATCCTCATCCAGTGCTGCCAGTACTGATGCCTCAGGGTTAGGGTTAGGGTTAGGGTTAGGGTTAGGGTTAGGGTCTGTGGGGTCAACGCGGGGCGTTTCGCCACGCTCGCGTTGTGGAGCCCGACGGCGATCACCAGTTCCAAGGGAGCGATCTACACTGACCATAACGGGAGGCTTGGAGCGCTCAGGCGACGAAGTGGGTGATCTTCGTGGCGACCGCTGATGGCGCCGGGACACCAAGTGATGTTCTCGCCGGCCCTGCTCAGTGGAAAGGTTCGCTGTGTAAACAGCGGTACTGGTCAACGAGGGTTCATCCCGTAGGGTTCTGGTTCTGCCGAGATGGCGTTGTCGCCTCTGATCGGCAGACCAGGTGAATCCGTACCCTCGAGCGGCCAGAGGGTTGGGGGGTGGCGGAGGCTCTTTCTGGATATTCCCCCGGTTGTGGGCGAAGGCTGTACTCCTTGCCCAGGGGCGGTTACCCATACCGCCCTGTTGCCGGCGTCCCGCCGGCAGGAAGACACTCAGTCCTCCTCTTCCGCAGATTGCTGACCCGAGGAGGACGCTGCGGCCGATTCCTCGTTCTGAAAATACTCCAGCGCTTCCGCTTCCTCTTCCAAATCCTCCCATTCTGTTTCCAGCGCTGCGATATGAGATTCATTTGCAGCGCGGCGGCGTGCCAAACGAGCTGGGGCGTCAGCAATCCAGGCTCGTTTCTTGGCCTCGTCGGGACAGTTAGCCCATAAATGGGAGTCAGAGTTGCAGACGTAGCATCGGCGTGGCGGCCTGGTCAATCCCGCCGGCCTGGGCGGCACGGCGTGCTGCACCCTGAGGTCGGCGGGGTCGGGGTCAGTAGCATCTTCCTCCCCAGCGTCCTGCACGGCGTTAAGTCTGGAGGACGAGCGACCATTCCTCCAGGCAGGACTTCGGTTCGCAGGTGCAGAGACGGGAGAGGTTCGCGCTGCGGTCAGAGCTTCACCGCGCTCCAATTTGGTGGCCACAGTGATGATATGCTGCAGCGCGGTGGATCCGGGATGATTGCTTTCCCAATCCGCTGGACTTTGCAGATCCAACCGATCCTCAATAAGGCGATCCATGACAGCTTGCTTCAGTCGCAGTCCAGACCGGAACTGATATAATAGCTGCTGCTGGCTGATGGCGTGGCAGTTGGGCATGGCGTCTGCCAATAACTGGACTACCTCGTGCCAGGATACCAGACGAGTAGCGAACAAACGCGCAGTCTCTTCTCGTCGCTGCGCCATGCGCATCACTGTCCCCGCTAATCCTACCAGCGCGATGTCATCCAGTACGCTCCTGGCTACGTCGGCCAGGAAAGGCGCCAAAGTGGCGTAACGCCGGTTCCAGGCCTCCGAGTTCATCATTCCACCTTGCTTGAGAAAAGTTAGGGATCGCGGCTGTAGTTTGCGTTGAGCCACTTCCTTCAAGATCTCCGGCATGGTGATCATGGTTAGGTCTAGGCGATAAGCACTCATGCGACCCAGGGCGAAGGTGACTACGCCCATTGACAGAAAATTGACCAGCGCTTCAGAAAAAGGTGGAAGCGCGGCAATATCTGCGTCAGTGGTGATTAGGTCAGCGGAGGAGGGGTACATAGGAATGTCTCTGATCAGCTTGAGCACATCAGCCACTGTCTTGGATTCTCGGTAGACATCACTTGGGGAAGCTGCTCCCATAAGATCGTGGTGCCCTGGGAATTGAGAAAGGCGCTGGTCTACTGGCAGGAGTCCCGGGGCCGCTGGCAAGGAATTTCCAGGCGATCTGTACTCTGCTGCGCTGGGAACACCAGAGGGAAACCGATTGACGCCCAGTCTAGCCGGGACTGTGGCGGGAGTTGGTTGGTTGCCAGCCGCCATTCCTCTAAACAAGTACGCCTCGGAAGATGAAAATGCTGCCCAAATTTGGAGTCCCAGGGGGTCAAATTCTGTCAGCTCGGATTCTAAGGCATTTTCCGCGATGGTTACCCATGAGTACAAGGGCAGGCGTCTCTGCTGAGTTCCAGTACGGCTTTCCGCGCAACGCCGCGCTTCATCCACTTGCGTTTTCTCCACTTCCAGAGTGAAAGCGTCACTGTCCTCAATCTCAGTCAGGCGCACAGGAGTATGCACTGACCCATGCTGCGCCAGGTCTCGGATGTCCACTCCGATGTGCCGCATAGTCATCCAAATCCGATTGGTATCGGTTATGAAGTGACTGGCGCTTCCAGGCATGGTTGGCAGTCGGTAAGAGTATTGTGCCTCAGCGCCGTGGCTGACAGTAACTGCGGAGGAAGAGGACAGGTGATTTCTCAACCAGAAGGAGGCTCCTTCTAAAGTCCATAACAACACGTCTAGACGCCGGTGTCGTGGTTCACCATTGTCTGAAGGCGGGGGCGAGTTTCCTGGTGACGGTTGATCAGGCTCGGCGGAGTCAGAGGGCGATGAGCCGGTAGCCGGTGGATCTGGCTGAAATGGTGCCGGCGCCGGATGAGCCGGTGCCGGAGCCGGTTGGGCCGGTGCTGGAGCCGGTTGAGCCGGTGCGGGAACCGGTTGAGCCGGTGCTGGTACCAGCCAGGGACCTGATCCAGCTGCTGGCGCCGGTGCACCTGGTAAACCGCTCGCCCATCCTAAGGTGTGCTGGTAGGGCGTCATAGGTGGCGCGCCCACTGCTGGTAGAACTGAAGTCAGATGTGGATAGTGTTGGAGCACTTGCTGATGCAGATTTTGCATGTACTCTGATACCTCTAACATCATCTGATTCTGCATTAGGGATTGATGCCGAGAGTTCAGTGCGGGGACAGAGGCATCTGAGGGCGTTCTGGCTGAGGCGGGGTCAGAGAAGAGTGCTCTGCGCTGTTCTGCCAGGCGCTGCTGGTTCCGTTCCCATCTCTGATGGCGCCTCTCCCGGCGAGAAAGCTGGTTCACTGAGTCTGAGTTCAGAGGTAAGTTTCTGACTGGAATTCTGCTGAGGACATCTGCTTGAGAAGG
>LGRX02032025.1:0-12043 GCA_001247695.2 Cymbomonas tetramitiformis | reverse complement strand
TAGATTCCAATGTATCAGCAATATAGTAGCCTTAGCACTGTGAAATGATCGAAATCTCTTGCCTAGAAGACATCATAGACAAATATTTGGTGTATTTTGAATAAATTTGTATGATGATATAGATTTGTGTATCATATGCAAGTACCCATCTCAGTTGCAACTTATTTTACGGGAATTGAAGCACCTGAATACGCACATTCATAAACGTGTACCGTGCATGCTGCTGGCCTAAATTGCACATGGATGTACCCATATTTGCATACTTGTACATGATATGCACGCATATGAGCAAAAATGCAACAAAAAAATCTACCGGGACTCGCCGAGTACGAAAGCATCATGCACAAATAAATAATTCGAGTAATATTTTGTAATAAAATTGCGGGACGACTTACGTGTCGCTTACGTGGCACATTTCAGATGACGTGGCAATAACTTTTAGACGACGAAAATTGTGTCAAAATGAAGGTTTTTAGACGACGATCGAGATTCATTTATTCCCAATAGTCTGTTAACCTCAAGTCCAGGCCCAAGAGCCGTTGGTAATCTTCGAGGAAGACATGGAGTACACTGACTCCGCGCGCATCAACCTTGGTACGCTGCCCATCTACACGGGCACCAAGGAAGAAGACCGTCCCAAGTTCCTGAGGGAGTTCGCCGACATGTGCGAGAATTTCGTACGGCAGCACAACGCCAACGTCAGAAGGAGGCTCAGGTCCGGGGCTGGCACGCTCACCGATGCGCAGATGAAGACCCTGAGAGAGACTCCTCCTGACTTTGAGTATCTGTGGGATATCATCCCTGCGTGTCTGGCTGGCGAGAATTCGCAAACTCTCAGCTGGTGGCGTGAGAATTATGAGAAAGGGGGTGTAGTGGCCTCCAACATGGACCGAGTCCTCAAAGACACTAGTGAACATGGCCCACTCGAGGGTACCATCCCGTGTGCTAGGCCCCCTACGTGCCATTGCTACGGTTCAGCCTCACCATGCTCGCCATGCACTTCACGCACATGGTCGGCACTCTGGGGTGCGTCTTGACGGTTGGCGCCCACGTTATCCACCATGGGTTGCCAGGCTCCTGCTTGATTTACAATGGTGGCGCGTTCGCCACGCTTGAGGCTCGGATGGGTCGTGCGCTGGCGGTCGCCCAGCGAATCTTGGCCGCAGGTCCAGCTACGCTGGCAGCTGTCCCTCGGCGCATGCAGAAGCCGCGCTTTGCCGCCCGACTGCAGCGCCTGCGGTTCACAGCCGCTTGCTACCAGGTGGCGCACTGCATCTATGTGGCATCAGTCTTGGCACTGGTGGTCTACGTGTCTGCGGGAGGAGGCCTGGGCCGTATGCAAGGGGGGTGGAGGATGCTGACTTGCATACTGACCCTTCACCCTCCAGTTAAACCAGTGGGGACCAGCAGAATTTTAAAACTTTTGCTGTTACTAGCGGTGGCTGCTTGGGTGGCCGCTGTGGCCCCTGGGGAGTTTCAGGGCGTGCTGACGATGGGGTCGTGCTCGGGCTCGCCGACCAGATCTATCAGGACCGCCTGGGAGGACCAGAGGTCTTCGCGCCAATGGGACACCGGATGGGAGGCTATGGTGGCAGAGCGAGACGAGGTGCTTCCGCACACGGTGCTGGACACGTTACAGCCAGGGGGCACGACCATGGTCACCAAGGACGAGGCCGCGTGGCTGGACACCGAGCTCAATGCCACCTTCGGAGGACATCCCGAGTTCACCGAGGAGAACTGGGAGGAGATGCGCAACGTGGTAAGGAGGTGCAGCTATTGCTTCGCCAACAAGCCGCAGGACATCAAAGGCTACCATGGAGGTGCGGCGCATGCGACCTTCGCCATCCCTTTCAAGGACGAGACTAAGGTAGCTTATCAGCGACCGAGGAAATACAGCCCGGGGGAACAGGAGATCATCGACCTGCACTGCAAGGAACTGCTGGAATATGGCTTCATCGAGCCGGCTTCGCAGCACTGCAGACACGCCAGCAACGTGGTGGTCGCGGGGAAGAAGGATCACGACACTGGACAGTGGACCTCGACGAGGTTCTGCGTCGACCTCCGGAACACGAACCGGTTGTCGCTGAAGGATAACACGTTACCACATCGTCCAGAAGAGCTCTACCAGCGCGTGGCCAAGGCCAAGTTCAAGACTACCCTGGACGCGACCAAGGCGTTCCACCAGATTCCCATGACCACTCAGGAGGACAGGGACAAGACAGCGTTCTGGTGGGGCAACCAGCTTTATCGCTACACATCCATGCCGTTTGGAGCAGCTGGAGCGACCGCAGCCTTCATCAGGATCATGGACTACGAGTTGCGTCACTGCACGGTGGCGTACGTCGATGACGTGTGCATATACTCAGACACCGCTGAGCAGCACATCAAGGATGTGGAAGCCGTGCTTCGCACTTTGGGGGATGCAGGGATACGCCTGCATTCGGGCAAGTCGACCTTCGGGTCAGCCACTGTGGACTTCTTGGGCTACCGCATCGGCTATAACACCATTGGCGCGCAGGACATCAAGTGCAAGGCCATCCAAGAGCTGCCCAAGCCCGAGGACAAAACTGGAGTACGCTCCATCCTTGGACTCATGAACTATTACAAAGGTCTGGTGGGGGAGCCCATGGGACCCAACTACTCAGAAATGGCACGACCATTGAACGACTTGCTCAGAAAGGAAGTGTTGGATGTCAAGGAAGCTTGGGGGAAGGAGCAGGACCAGGCATTGCAGGCATTGAAGGACGCCCTATGTTCGGGGAGATGTTTGAAGCCCATTGATTACAGTAAGCCCATCTTCCTCTACACGGACTGGAGCAACCATGGCATTGGCGCAGTGCTGGGTCAGAAGGACGAGAATGGCGTAGAGCACATCTGTGTGGTGATCAGTCGCTCGCTGTCGAAGACCGAGAGACAGTACGCGAGCTTCCAGGGTGAGATGCTGGCAGTGGTGTGGGCAATCCGCACGTTACGACAGTACCTGCACGGGATCCACTTCACGCTGATTACCGACCATTCGCCGCTCACAACACTCATGGAGAAGGGGGACCTGCAGGGTCAACACCTACGCTGGGCCATCAGCCTCCAGGAGTTTGAGTTCACGGTCCAGTACCGACCAGGTCCGAAGAATGAGAACGCGGATGTGCCATCCAGGTACCCACTGCCCAGCACCGCAGACGAGACTGGTGCCCGCTTGGACCGTGAAGGGGACCGAGCCAGGGAAGCGGGGCGTGCCGAGAGGCTAATGCGCTGCTTCACAGACACCATCTGCTTGGAGGTGACCAGGGAGCCACCACTTGGTCTAGAAGTGAGCCCAGAAGCCCAGGTGGCCAACTACTGCGAGAACATGGTCAGGGAGCAGCTGGTGGGGACCAGCGCAGTCCATCGACTGTTTGACGTGCACTACCAAGAAGAGTTGGAGTGCAACAAGGGGGTCATGTTTGACACTGACCACCCGGAAGTGGCCAGGTGCTCGGGCAGGTTGACTCGAGTCGCCTGGGATGCCCTCAGCCAGGTCCGGCCAATCAGGGGTATGCATTCTGGAGGCTCCCCGGCGATCTACGGCGACGAGACCATGGAGGGTGGCAAGCTTAAAGTGCCAAAGAAAATCGACACGAGAGTGATTGACAAGAGCTTCTTCCGGGAGGCCAGAGAAGAGGGCGTGGTCTGCTACGAGCCGTGTGGGGGCCTGTGTGCTGGACTAGAGATGCTCTTGCGCTGTGGAGTTAAGGTCAACAAGTACCTCTACCAGGACATCTCGAAGTCCAGCCAGACGGTAGCCAGGGCCAGGTGCATGGCGCTCAGCCGCCGTCATCCTGACTTGTTTCGTGCCGAGGCAGCTCACTTGGAACAACTGCCCAGCAACATCGAAGACACCAGCCTCATTGACCTTGTGCATGCAGGGGCGTTGAGTGGAGAACAGTGGGTCATGGTGTGTGGATATCCATGCCAGGACCTGTCACCAGCTGGCAAGCTGGCTGGTTTGGAGGGCAGGCACAGCAGACTGTTCTACCAGGCAGTGCGAGTCCTCTCCACGCTGCAACAGCTGCAGCCTCAGCGACCGCCAGCATATGTGCTAGAGAACGTTTCTCCGTTGTCACACAGGGAGAACTCGAAGATCAGAAAGGAGGTGTTTCCCATCATCAACAGCGTGGTGGGCCAGCCGGTGTTCTTTGACGCGGCGCGCGCGGGATCATACGCGCATCGCCTACGAGCATATTGGAGCAATCTGTTTCAAAATCAGCAGTTCAATCTGGTGATGGAGCGGGTGGACAGACCACCAGACAGATACGTGCGCGATATTTTGCAGCGAGGCTGGAAGCCGCGCAGGGTTGTCACAGGAGACAGGAAGCCTCACTACACCGCCAACGTTGTGGGGGAGCCTATGAGAGTATTGCCAACCATCTTGGCGACACAACACTCTCGTGCTTTTCGCGCACCTCGCGCAGGCACAGTGGTGAGAAAAGGAGATGATGATGAAGTGGGGGAGACCAGAGAGGTTAACCTGGACGAGAAGGCAGTTGCCATGGGATACAGCGCGAGTGAGCTGCGTGCGGCACATGGCATGAAGGACGAAGAATTGGCAGGAGTGCTTGGCCTTGCTATGGATCGAAGAGCAATGGAGCTATTGTATGCGATTGCCGAGGTCAGCACGACCAAACTGCCGAAGAGCGAGGAGAGCGAGGAGGAGGAGCATGGCACGCTAGCTGCCATCCCTATCGCGAAATCCACCAAGGTGGCTGTCACCTCCGAGGACACAGCTGAGCCGGTTCGTGCACAACTAGCAGAGTGGATCACCAGTTCCAGCGGCTACACTCAGCAAGTCGCGCGACGTCTTAGCCATCAGGACTGGGAAGAACGACTGCAACGCATGTGCAGCCAGGGGCAGAAAGGTACACAGGGGCTAGGCACCGCCGACGCCGTTCCACGTCGCAGACAGTGGAAGATGGCCTCCATGAAGCTCGCGGGCTATGAGGCGCGTCACCGGCAGGCCTTTTCAAGACCTGGAGGCAAGCCAGCGGAGACAAGCTCAGCTCCAGAATGGGCACCAGTGGCGAAGGAGAAAGAGATGAGGCTGCCTAAGCTGCCTGACACTACGAGAATGGTTGCCATGCTAGCCAGCGTAACCAACCAGGAGTCACTTCGAGAAAGATACCCCGACATACACGAGGACGAGCTATGCCTCGCGTGGGTCAAGACCGGAGGAAGAGTGGAGGTGCCCAAGGAGGAGTACCACAGGGTGAGGAAGAGAGCAGCACGTCACCGTTGGGACGAGCTCATGGGCGAGTTATACATGGTCACCGTCAGTGGTAAGGAGCTGCTGGTGCCCAAGCCCTGTGACAGGATTCAGCTGGGGCGTGAGCACCATGAGAGGACTGGCCATTGGGGCATCAGGCGGACACTGAACTTGTTGTGGCAACGCCATTACTGGGCAGGCATGAAACAGGATGTGCGAGCAGTGGTCACTCAGTGTCAGACTTGTCAGAGGGTGAAGACGCACTATGCACGGGAGGAGGCGATGCTCACGCCGCTGGAAATCAAGTCCTTCATGTACCGCTGGTCTCTGGATTTAGCTTGGCCTACGAAGCGCATCACGAAGGCTAGGAACCAACGCGTTTTGGTCATGATTGAGCACTATACGCGATTCGTCGTGTGCGTTCCAATCCCTGATAAGGAGGCCGCCACCATCGCCAGCGCATTTCGCAATCATGTTTTATCCGTGTTTGGCGCGCCCGCAGAATGCCTGGTGGACGGGGGCACAGAGTTTGAGGGCGAGTTCTCTGCTCTATGCAAGCAGTGTCTCATTGACCGAAGAGTGACTTCACCGAGTTCCCCAGAGAGCAATGGCTTGACTGAACGGGTGGTACGCACCCTCAAGTTTTGCTTCAAGAAGATGACCCTCGACAAGGGCCTGGACTTCGAGTGGGATGAGATGCTCTGGTCACTCGTACTCAGCTACAACGCAGCTAGGCAGCAGTCGACTGGAGTGGCGCCATTCACCTTGCCGTTCGCTCAGGAAGCTACGGTGCCACCGGATCTTCGTGCTCGACCCGAGTTGGACTTTGGGAAGCAGGAGGAGAAGACACTGGCTGATGACCTGTTACAGCGAGCAGCCATCGTGAAGAGGCTCATGGTACATGCAGGGTGCAACCTAGAGATCGCCCAGCACCGCGACACCTTGCGATACGAGCACAGGAGGAGTGGCAGCTACGAGCCGAAGCCGCACCAGTTCAAGGCAGGCGACTTCGTATACATACGACAACAACCGCGCTCTGGCATGGAGGTGGCCACCAAGCCAGCCATCCTAAAGATAGTCAAGGTGCAAAGAGATGGGGTGGTAGTGTTGGAGGACAGCACGAAGCTGCGGGAGAAGAGCACAGTGCAAAACATCGCACCATGTCACCTACAAGTGAAAGATCAATACGATTGCAGTGCAGCCATCCCCAGCAAGCACCTCGCGTGTGAGGCGTGCATGCGGACAGATGGGGAGGCAGCCATGTTGCTGTGTGACACCTGTAACCGTGGTTATCACACGTGGTGTCTGAATCCAGCGCTGGATGGAGTGCCTGAAGGAGATTGGCAATGTCCCAAGTGCTTAGGTGGGACCGTGGTGGCAGCTGCCGCCGAGGTGAGTGCGTCGATCGTCGACAAGATGGCTGCCATGGAGCTGCAGCTGAGAGAGAAGTTGGGCTCAGATGTGGTATTGTTGCCTGCAGACGTGGGTCCACATCGTGCAGTGAAGCCGGGGCGTGAAGACCCATGGCAGGCGCTGACGTCGCGGCAGATGCTCAGGAAAGAAGGGAGCATGGGGGATCTTCCCGACAGAGTGGCCTGGGGAAACCAGGAGGAGCTCAGCAGAGTGATCACAGAAGTGATGCCAGGATTCTGGCATGAGGGCCATCGTACCATCTTGAGCAGAAAGTGTGCAGAACAGCACACTCGCGCGAGAAGTCTCCGCAAGGCGTCCACAGTGCAGGCCATGAGCCCCGAGAAAGTACAGAAGAGAGGGGATGTGACGCAGTTGAGCAGAGCTCAGGTGAAAATTGCCAGTCAATTGGATTGGGGCTTAGAGTTGGTGATGACGGTTCCTCAGGAGGTCAGACGTTTGGCACACGAGGTGACTTGGGAGAAAATCACACAGGTCTGGGATCCCTGGGCTGGCACAGGTGTCATTGGCAAGGTTATGTCACTGGAATGGCCTCACCTGAAGGTTATGAACAATGATTGGAACCCGCAGCTGAAATGGCACGAAGCCCTTAATGCTTTACAACCGGGCAATTATCGCGCCTGGAAAGAGAAGTATGGGGTGTGCGACGCGGTGGTGACTTCACCCTGGTTCGCAGTGTTGGACATTGCGTTGCCATTGGCAGTGCTGGCCAGCCGAGTGGTGGCTTGTATTCATGTGCCATCACACTACATGACAGATATGACAGAAAGCAGGGCACAATACTTTCGTAAGTTGTGTCACGCTGGACGCTTACATGTGATTGGGCACTTAGAGCATGGGCCTATTGGCAGAAGGTGCATGTGGGTCATGGTGTTTCGCAATCCTTTGACACGGGCCAGGATGTTGCGAGGAGGAGAAGCTTCTGGAGTGGGTATGTTTACCTTCAGCATGGGCAAGTTCGCGATGGACGGTGTCACAACAGAAGATGCTGAGCAAGCTCTTGTTTAATGTCTGTGCTACCAGTGGCAGCTACAGATGGGGGATGTTGAGAAAAAGAGCTTGCATAAGTTGTGAAAAGAGAAAGGAGATATCAAAAATTTTGAGATTTTGTGTAGTTACAGTAGCAAGCCAACTGTGCAGTCATATAAGGCAACATATGCAGAGCTGAGCGAGTATTATAGAAGCGCTGACAATAAGTAAGACTGTTTAGTAGTAGGGCTAGAGAGTTATGCTTTGTGTGGACGCTTCGTGCATAAGTTCGCGACAGCTGTCACAAACCACGGCATATCGTGTACCTCAGCCGGGTTGTGACACTTGCTGTAGCAGTCTCTGTGACGAACATATGACACGCGCTGTACGGTACGCGTGAGGAGTTATGACAGTGAAGAGATACGGAAAGATAAGCGGGTGTTACACTTGTTCAGAGATAGTGAGAATAAGTAGGGCGGCGTGCAAGAGTGAGGCAGACGCTCATTTTTGTTTTGCCTTCGTAACAGTGATTCCGAAAATAGCCAGGACTCGCTTAAGACCGCGAAAACAGCAGTGTTATGAGATAATTTATAAGATACAGTATTCTTCTGCTTGTAAAGATATACATTTGTGGACTTGCTCTTATACGATAGCGTCAGAACTGTAATTAACAGTCTTTTTCATGTTGAGAAAAAGAGCTTGCATAAAGTGTAAGAAAAGGAAGGAGATATCAAAAATTTTGAGATTTTGTGTAGTTGCAGTAGCAAGCCAACTGTGCAGTCATATAAGGCAACATATGCAGAGCCGAGCTAGTGTTATGGAAGCGCTGACAATAAGTAAGACTGTTTAGTAGTAGGGCTGGAGAGTTATGCTTTGTGTGGACGCTTCGTGCATAAGTTCGCGACATGCAGGATCGTCGGTTTGGAGCGTTCTAACAATGCTCCACTTGTTGCCAAGATATTGCTGAAAAATATGATTATCCCTCAGTGCTTGAAATGTTTCTGCTGTCGCCATACTGAAATGAGAGAAATTGGCTGTCAACTGTGAAAGGGGTGTGTGTGAAGGAACTTTGAAAAAGTGATGTAACTTTAGCACAATATTGTAGGTCATTTCTGGCGGCTAAAAATGACATGTCAAATATCGATGACAATTTTTGTCAAAAATGACATTTGCTGTCGCTTCCTGATTCGGTCTGTTCAGATCAAGGATATGATTTAAAGATATCCTGGTGTCATTTGCGCTGAAATCGAGAATCGATCGATCCAAAAAGATAGAAATTCTCCGTTGACTCGCAAGTCCATATCATTTATAGAACGCAATAAACGGCTTCATAAGCTAATGACGGCTAATTTTGACGAAAATATGTTTTCTATTCATTTTGATGAGGGTTGCGAGATTATCTGCAAACCGTGCCCGGGAATAGTTATTGAAGATTCTATGGAAATAGGGGCTGACTTCTTTGATCATGAGCCAATTCCAAGCATAGCCCCGAGCCTGCGCAAATACAGTACGCAATTGGTCCTTTGGAACGCGCCTTTGAGGTCTAGATCGGAAGTTAGCTGTAATTCTTCACGCGTTTCCGGCACACGCGCTTTGCGCGAAATTGACTTACAAGAGATAAAAAGCAGACTTGATACAGAATTTTCAGAGACAAGTTTAGACTTGCTTAATGAAGACCCTCTTCGGTGTTTAAACGGTGAAGTAAACAAGCAGATTGTTGTGCGCAAACCGTACGAATCCGACATACGCAAGCAGAAATATACAGGCGTAATTAGTATCAAGCAGCGACGTTTGCAGGCTGACAGTATATCAATGGCAGAAACCATTAAGTGCAATTGCAAGTCGCACTGCTGTCTATCTTTCTCATCGGCAGATATTAAGTCTTTTCGCGAAAACATTTTCAGCATGTCGCAAAAAGATAGGAAGGAATACTTCGTGAAGGACTTGCTAAAAAACAGCTTTCGATCTGAAGATAAATTCGACTTCAGATACTTTTTGGGCAAGAAGCAGGTATGTTTATTTTTGAACTCGTTCATTAGCTAATGAACGGCCTCTGGCCAAAGCTTGACTCGCACATAGACACTTTGGCTGTGGGAACCGTTCATTAGCTAATGAACGGCCTCTGGCCAAAGCGCGACTCACACATAGACACTTTGGCTGCAGGAACCGTTCATTAGCTAATGAACGGCCTCTGGCCAAAGCGCGACTCACACATAGACACTTTGGCTGCGGGAACCGTTCATTAGCTAATGAACGGCCTCTGGCCAAAGCTTGACTCACACATAGACACTTTGACTGCGGGAACCGTTCATTAGCTAATGAACGGCCGCTGGCCAAAGCGCGACTCACACATAGACACTTTGGCTGCGGGAACCGTTCATTAGCTAATGAACGGCCTCTGGCCAAAGCGCGACTCACACATAGACACTTTGGCTGCGGGTACCGTTCATTAGCTAATGAACGGCCTCTGGCCAAAGCGCGACTCACACATAGACACTTTGGCTGCGGGAACCGTTCATTAGCTAATGAACGGCCTCTGGCCAAAGCGCGACTCACACATAGACACTTTGGCTGCGGGAACCGTTCATTAGCTAATGAACGGCCTCTGGCCAAAGCGCGACTCACACATAGACACTTTGGCTGCAGGAACCGTTCATTAGCTAATGAACGGCCTCTGGTCAAAGCGAAATTTTTCTTGGACCTTGTGATAGATTGTGTAATATTGTTCATCACAGGAATGTGGAATATTGTATCATAAATTCCTAATAAATTTCATAAAGTACACATTCACGACGTTGGTCGAGTTGGTACGGCGCTAGGCTATGAACCTCGCACTCGTGGGTTCTGTTCGGTTGTGAGGACTGAACCAGTCTCACAAGGGTGCAAGTAACACTTACAGGGAATATGGTACTAGGACCATAGGTTGATATCGGAATGCTTTGTATACTGTCGAATATTTCTTTATACTTAGATGAACTTTCACTGTTTGAAGTTACAAGACACCAGAGGTCAGTGCCAATGTGTAACTAATTCAAAAACTAGCATGAGAGCTTGTTCAGCTCTTTAAGTAGTAACATGTCGACTCGAATTCCCTCAGATCTCATCCGAATTCGACAGTCACAGTGCTCAGTCACTTCATGTTCACATATCCTATGACAGGTCTTGTCATTTGGCATTTGGGCTGCAGCTGCCAGTCATACAATGATCTCTGCTCTGAATTACTGAATGGTCATAGATCTGATGATGTGGCAAGAACTGGGGCTCTCCTGGTTTCCCTCCAGTTCTGTGTGGCTGTTTGAATATGAAATGGTTCCCACCATTTCTGGGATGGTTTCCACCAACTCTCTCAACCTTCAAAACTCACTTTCGGGTCAGGCATTTCTGTCAGTCATTTCTGTCAGACCTCTCGTCATCTGGTCATATAAATGCCTGTCATTGGTGACTGTCATAGTACCCGTCACTCGTCATTCTGACACGTCGTCATTCTGTCTCGTGACTTACCCTAGCACAACTCTCCCCCCCTTTGGCGCGCGCTTACGTCCTCGCTAGCGTTTAGTGTTCGCCTGCATTTACATTGTCTGGGGATCAACAAACATGCACAGTGATGCTGGCTGTTAAGCCTCGGGTTCTCGGGTCCCGTGCCCCTCAGTCCTCGGGTCTGAGTCCCACTGGCTTCTAAGCCTCGGGTTCTTGGGTCCCGTGCCCCTCAGTCCTTGGGTCTGAGTCCCCTTCCGCGCTGGAGGTTTCCCGAGGCTCCGTCCCCGAATTACGCTGCCAACGCTTAAACGGTTCTGTCGCCCTGGTACTCCTCTCGCTCTGCGGGTCTTGCGCTGCTTTGCGCCCTGAGGGTCTTAGACCTCAGTATCTTGTTCCTGCATCGGGATCTCGTCCGTCTGCGCTGTCAGAGTGGCGATGATGTCCATGACTGCTGCTGCGCTCTCCTCGCTCATGCGCTTCCCCAACTTCAGTCCACAGAACAGATGGTGCAACAAGGTGCGGGGAATCGCGTACACTGCTTGCGCTGACCCCATGCCTCGTGTTCTGGACGCTGAAACTCCTGCCTGCGATGAAGTCTCGTGCTTTCCCAGCACAGCTCTCGCGGGACATGGTGTTGCTTGGGTACACTGCAGCAGGGGTACGGGTAGCACGGCGTTCGTCCAGATATGTGTAGGTTTCATGTAGGGTGCCCCATACCTACAGTAGGAGACGGGGTGAGGAGCGGGCAAACCCTTCATCACAGATCGCGTGTGCAGCCCTCGCAGAGCATCTCCCGCTGGGTTCTCAATGAAGTAGTATGCTGGATCGTAGTACTCGATGATCTGCCGAGTACGCTTCACTCGCCGATCAGCCAGCTCCAGGTCCGGTACTCCCACAGTCTTGGCCTTGCTGTACTCCTTACATGGTGGG
>LGRX02032024.1:0-22349 GCA_001247695.2 Cymbomonas tetramitiformis | reverse complement strand
GGCCGGCTCGTCGGGCACCAATGCAATCCCCGTGCTCTCAATGAAATCGGCGAACGTGCGGGTGACGGGAGGGCAGAAGGGGTGCGGCGGACCGGTCCATTCTTCCTCGGACTCAACCGACGCGGGCGGGGAGTGTGCGGGCGGCTCCGACACCACCGGCAAGTCGGCAGTGAAGGTGTTGACGTTGAATGTCGAATCCCCAGCCGCGCGCGTCAACTCGGAGAACTCGGTGACGGCGGACACGAGGGCCTCACCGTCCTCCTCGCAGAACGAGCACGCGGAGAGGTCGGCGAAGATGTCCGGCTTCCCGCCCGCGAGCATGCAAAGAGCGTCGAACTCCTCGGCGTTGTCGTGGTCGATGGCATGTTGAAATTTTGCGGCCAACACCGAGTTCTCGGCCTCCTCAACGAAAGCGTAGGCCGAGAGCCCGGTTCGGCCCCCGTTCGGGCAGTCCCGATGCCAATGCCGCGCCTTGCCCTTCGCGCACACCTGATTTTGGCAGTACGGCACGGTCGCGCCGGTGTCGCGATGGAAGGCCACCTTCTTGGAGATGGACTGAGACCAATTGCCCCCCTTTGGGAGGGGCGAGGCCGCGAAACGAGTCTTGATGCGGCGGTCCGGATTGTCCGCGCGAGGAGTAAATCCCCGCGGAGCCGGTCCGGACTCGGCGGTGTCGAGGAATGCGGCTAACTGACGCTTCAAGTCGAGGATCATCGTCCTCAAGTCCGCGAGTTCACCGGGTCCACCGGAGTCATCGGCGGCCCCCTCCATGAAATGCGTGCCGTGGGAGTAGCGGTGTGCGGACGCCGTGGCGGTGCCCGCCCGCACGTGCTCGGAGTAGCATTCACGCACCCATTGTTGAATCGTGAGGAGGTCGTGAGCGGCCCGTTGATCATGGAGAAGTAACCGCGACACCACCGGTTGGTAGAAGACGGTGTCGAGGGACTTGATGAACAGCGCCTTCACGTCCTCATCGTGGAGTGTCGCCCGCGTCCTCGCAGCCTTCAGAGCGGCGTTGAAGTCGCTGATCTTGTCATGCGGGTCCACGCCCGCAGAGATGCGGATGCTCAACATGTCCGCTTGACCCTGAAAGGGGTCACCCGCCGGGATCATGCGGCGGGCAAACTCAAGCAGTACCCGCTTACCGTCATTCGGGAACGTGGAGTGCGAGGAGTCCATCCAGTCCGCTGCTGGCGACGCGGGGTCAACCATGAGCTCGAGCGTGGAGAACAATAAGGCTTTGGCCTCCACGCGGATGGGAAGGGTAGCATCGTCCAGCAGGAAACGGGGTGCGAAACCAATGTCCTCCGTGACAAACGCCGTCTGCAGCGCAGAGACCATCCTGGCGAAGATCGCAGACGCGTGGCCCTCAGCCGCCGAAAACCGCCCGTTCTTGTCCTCGAACAACTTTTGACGAACGGACTTGGAGACTTTCATGTCGAAGTGCTCCCGCTGAAGTGTACGCACCGAGGCAAGGAACGTAGCACCTGCTGAATTGGCAGCCGGCTGAGCTGCCGGCGGTGTGGCTGGAGTGTTGGCGTGTCTCGCAGCAGCTGAATCAAAAATCGTGGCTAGTGCGCGTCGGCGATTCGCCATGCTAGCGGTGGCTCGAGTAGAAGCTACCATACCGAGAAGGACTGAAGGGGCGGAGTGAGGCAATGAAATGTGAGATGTGCGGCAGTTTCGGGCGGCCAAGAAACGCGTGGGTCGCCGATACGGCAGCCGTGAGAGATCAAATAATTCCGGGAAGTCGTGTGGTAGCGGCGGCCGATACGCAACGGTGTGGGATCCAACCAGAAAACGTAAACCAGTCCAACGTTAAGTCCCGTAAGAAATTCGTTCTCCAACCGGTGCGGCGTGCCGTAAATCAACCCATAAAATTTAGGCCATACCCGTGACTGCCGGCACTCTCACGCGCGGAGCGCCTCACTCCATCCCAGGCGTCCGAGCTTAGCCACTCATGGTGGCAATCTCGCAGTGGCTAAATAAAGCGCAAGTGGGGCCAAACCTGACAGATATATAGCTTGGCGGTAATATATATCTAACTGGTGAGATAAACCCTGAGTTAAGAGTTACGGAATCAGAACGGTAAAGTGTGTCTTGATAAAAGAGGTATACACATAAATACTAACGGGTGTTTCCCGTCTACTGGTGACGGTCACCCAGCCTACTATAGGAAGTGACAGGTGACAGATTTGACTGTCGGTGTGTCACATCCAGCACAAGGTGGGATTCCGGAGGAGAGACGGAGGGTCAATCCCGCGAAAAGAGCCACTGTTGCATATCGCTTGCCAAATTCTCCGGGTGAGGGCGATGGGTTGACGACGCCGCCGCGTGCGGACGATGCCTTCCGCATCGCTGCTGTGGACAAGAAGTTCAAAACTGTCCAGTGTTATTTCCGCTCTTTTTTCATCGAACGCGTGCGTGGAACAAGTGAAGAGGAAGAGACTGATAGGTGCGTGCCTTTCTGCGTATGATTAATGAGTAAACATGGCCATGTTCTAGCCCTACCTAGTAATGTATTGTGTAAACAGGGCCATGTCCACCTAGGTTCTTTAGATACCCTGGGTAAACATGGCCATGTTCAGACGATTCCTGTAGTTTTTGCAAACTAATTCCTCAATTATACATGCGTGCCAGGCTCGCCCGTCTTGAAGACGTCTATGCCATCAAGCTTGGTGGGGTCGAGTACATATTTGTCAAGGCGGCTTGGCTGCAGAAGCCGACAAAAGCGAAGATCGCCATGTATAACCGGATGAACTCCATAGTTGGCACGGACAGCGTCGCTGGCTGTTTCTTTTGCGATGACCCCGAGAACCCTGACACCGTCTTCGATACCAGAGAGCCATTCATGCTCGCAGATCAGATCGCGTCGCAAGTAGTAATTGTGAAGCATCCTTGCATGCAAACTGCGGTGGTTCTTGACCCTCGAGCAGATTTCTTCGAGCAGAATGTCCAGGATGAAAATCCTAGCGAGGACGAGCTTGCTTAGTACTTAGGCCTGCAGTACGACATGGCATTTGTGTAGTGTAAATAGATAGCATCAGTTTGTGTATATACATAAACAAGGGTAAGTATGGCCCTACCTATCATGTATCTATACCCAAGTACAGGGTAAGTATGGCCATGTTTATACATAAACAAGGGTAAGTAGGGCCCTACCTATCATGTATCTATACTCAAGCACTAGTCAGGTAAGGCCATGTTTATACATAAACAAGGGTATGTAGGGCCCTACCTATCATGTATCTATACTCAAGTACAAGGTAAATATGGCCATGTCTATACATAAACAAGGGTAAGTAGGGCCTTAATTTAGTAAGGACTATTTTACTCATTTAGTAAGGACTAAATAAGCGTAATAGCCCAAAAAAAACAGATTCCAAAAATATTTTTTCCAATGTTTTCAAGTACAGCCCAGGTACAGCCCAGGTACAGCCCAGGTACAGCCCAGGTACAGGGTAGGTATTGCCCCCTACTTACCCCTTACCTACCCAATGCCCATACTGACCTAACTTTGAGGTGCTGTAACAGGAAGTGTAAAATGTTTTTTCGGTTAAATCTTTGGAGACTGTCCATAGTAAGGACTAAATAAGCGTAATAGCCCAAAAAAACAGATTCTGAAAATATTTTTTTCCAATGTTTTCAAGTACAGCCCAGGTACAGCCCAGGTACAGCCCAGGTACAGGGTAGGTATTGCCCCCTACTTACCCCTAACCTACCCAATGCCCATACTGACCTAACTTTGAGGTGCTGTAACAGGAAGTGTAAAATGTTTTTTCAGTTAAATCTTTGGAGACTGTCCATAGTAAGGACTAAATAAGCGTAATAGCCCAAAAAAAACAGATTCCAAAAATATTTTTTTCCAATGTTTTCAAGTACATCCCAGGTACAGCCCCAAGTACAGGGCAGGTACCGAGTAGCACAACTTTGAGGCCTCAAAAGGTGAGGTTACCAAAGCCATTCCACCCAAAACTTCGCTCCATATGTCTTACATCGACCCAAACCATCGATATCAACAATAAAAAACAAACTATCGGAAACTTCATTTCACCCGATTTTGGTTGGTTTTGCCATTTTACTGCCGACATTGCCCAAGTAGGGCCCTACTTGGCTCGAAACACAAGGTAAACACAAGGTAAACACAAGGTTCTAAATTTGTAGGGGATGCGGAGGGCGTGCATGCCCTCGCCATGTGTGCTGTCTTTCAGGAGGCGGCGGATGATGGAGCTGAGGCCTTTGCCCGCGCGGCGACGGTGTACGGTCCGCCAGCGGTGCTGTGCGGGGGCGTTGCGGGAGGCATCGACGTGTCGGCCTACGGCTTCTCCGTTGACGCGGTGACACCGGTGGCGGAAACGTCCGGTGACGACATCCTGCGGCGGCTGGTCGACCTCGCGGCGGCGGAGGTCAACACGGTGGTAGAGCCTAAGGTGGCTACTGCCCCGCAGTCCTTGTGGTAGAACCAAATCGACGATTTGGTCCTACCACGAGGACCATTGTTCCGATAATTTAATTGGCCATCTCCCGTGATTTGTGGTGTCTAACCGATGAAAGGTGGTATATATAGGTCCTATATTAATTTATTTGAACGCTGGTTTGGCCTATATCCATCCCATATATCCATGACGAACGCATTTCAAACCTCTACACTCAAATTTTCAAAACGGATTTTTTGGAACATTCAAAATGTGGCAAATTAGTGACTCATCTTCAATATTTTTTTACCAATCATATATCAACACTACACCTGCGCGGATACCATCAAATTGAACCTATACATATGTCCCAATCATATTTGGGCGGTAGGCCCGGTTGGAATGCATATATTGGCTCGTTGGCTCGTTGGCTCGTTGGCTTCCCCTCTAATATATTGGCTCGTTGGTTTCCCCCCTAAAACAGTGGTCACGCGAGCTGACCATCCAGCCATCATAATTGCTTGCTAGAGGGCATATATCGCAAGGTTGGTGTGTGCGGCACATTAAATCTTCAAGTATATATGTATTGCGAATTTCTGAAAGTCTAACATCATCCAAATATCTTATTTTTCGACTGGCGTGTACATTTTAGAATGGATGAATGCCAATTTCTAAAGTCCGAAATGCACTGAATTCGGAATTTGCATTGTGTTGAACATGCGCCATGCTGAAATAGAGCGGAAATGATGATGAGGGTGCGAAGTAAGCGATTCAGTTATCTTATTTGGTCATAAACTCAAGATGTATAACCATGAGCATCACCGTGAGCCCCGTATGTGACTCCTAATACTCAAAATAACGGTGGTCCTTGTGGTAGGACCACCATTTTCTTCAAGCTTTTGGTGAAATTACACCCCTAAAGCGTGTCGTTCAACCACACACCTAAAGTCTCATGCGGGCCGCCGCTATAAGAAATAAAATTCATTTAACTCGTAAATATCATGTGCAAATGTTGCCTGTGCCTCAAATAGTGGATTTAGTGATCGAAACCGCAATTGCCCATTGGTCCTTGTGGTAGGACCATGGATTTGGGTAGTAGTAGCCAAAGGTACATTACATCCACGCCTCTTTCCCGCCGCCTAGGGGCATTGCGACGCAGGCTTCGGCTCTGGTGTGTGACACTGCAGGCGCAGGTCTCACACCGGAGGAGCAGGTTCCGGCAGGTGGTGCGGCGGCATCGGCATCCGCCGTGCCGGCCCCTGCTACAGTATGCCTGTCTTGGAGAATGAAAAAGATATCCTGGAGCTCTACGGCTACGGCCCGCCGGTGTCCCTTCAATCGACGCGGGTGACCACCACGGAGAAGTCCGGCGGTGAATTCGCGGGGGTTGTGGAGACTGTCAACCACGCCGCGGTTGCGCCGGTTGACTTGACCGGCCACGACACCGACGACTATGAGGATTTTGCAGACGGCAGCTTCGCCGTCAAGCCGCGGGCTCCGGCCATCTCGGCCAATCATGCGTCAGAGCCCGCAGCCCACGTGCCTGAGTCTGGTGGTGCTTCCCGCACCTACGGATGTGGCAAGCCGCCATGGGGCTTCCCCGCACGCGCGGGCCCGTGGGGGTTTCCTTACTTTATCTCCCCCATTCTTTTCATCTCGATCATGGGTGTGGGGGCTGCCGCCTACACGGCGGCCAATGACATCGACTCTGTGCAGGTATCGGGTCGGGCTGCACCGCAGCCTGTGCTGTGCAGGGGGGATTTATGCATCTACACTGGTATATCCGAGCTGGACCCCGTCACTCTGGGTGCAGCACCGGCTGCACTCCCTGGGTGCTGCGACGGTGGTTCACCGGCCGCCTGACCCACTGGAGTGCAGTGCTGCAGGCTGCTACCGTGGACATTGTGGTGACGGTGTCCCTCTGGACTTTGACCCCGAGTAGCTTTCGTTCCGGCTCTAGCAGTACACCACTCTGGTGGTGTGCTGAGATGTACTTTGACCTCAACATGGTCTTCAATTTAGTTTATGCTTTGCTTTGACATCTACAATCTTCAATCTGGTTTGCTTACACAGTGCCTTTCAGTTGTTTAGCGGGAGCTACAGTAAGAACCGGGTTATAAGAAAGTCGACCTATAAGAAAGCAGCCGCTGGGTTTTTGCCAAAATTTTAAGAACAAGAAAGTAAGCCAGCCGCTGGCGAAGTGACGGAGACCTACTCAAAAATGTCCATATTAAGAAAGTACACACGCTGGGAAAATGAAATATTATGCATAAATTATAGCAAAAAACATTGATTTAAGAAAGTACCCGCTAGATTTCTGGAAGTAAATAATGTAAGTAGATTATACTATAACGAATATGCAGGAGTGGGCAACCTATTGTGTTAGTAATTTAAGAGCTTTAAAACCTACATGATAACAGGTTTCAAGACTAATTAAATTGTGTCAATGAGGAGCGCACGGGCAATATATCATAAATCACAAATCCTGTTACCACGGCTAATAGGGAACTTGATTAATCCATTTATCTCATGCAATACGATACCGGCTGTATAACATAAACCCACACTGCATTTACAAGCAGTGGCTACAAGCCTATTACTCCACAGGTGCAAACATAAGCCAAGATCCATCCACAGCCTCTGCGAGCTGTGCCTCTGTGAGGTTGTCTACATATGTGCTTGTAGTCAAGCCGTGCTTTGCGACCCTCCCCTCACAAGGGTAGAACACCTGGAAGGTGAAACCCTCTTTGTTTGTGGGCAACTTCTTGCGTACACGCCCGAGCTGCCAACCCACCTGGAACCACTTGAAAAGAATGACACCCTTTACAAACGGTTTATCTAGTGGAGGCGGCTCCAGCGAACGTTTGCACACTCGATTGTTTTAAGAAAACATTAAGAAAGCAGCCGCTGGGTTGCATCGCCCAAGGGGCGTCGATTAAGAATGTGTCACGCTAGCGATCCCGAAAAACGGACGAATGCTATCAATCCAAGGCGGCCAGGGGGGCATTCTAAGAAAGCCCCCCACGCTGGCTGTCGCACGATGGCCCTCAGATTAAGAAAGCCAGCCGCTAGATTTTTGGGCCTGCTTTCTTATATACCGGTTCTTACTGTACTTATCCGTAGGTTTCTGCACTTGTGCTAGCTAGAGGGTTCCACTTTGTGTATCAGAATAGCGCAGTTGGATTAGCAGTTAGGTTTGTCACCCTAGCTCCTACCCTGACTTATCTTAACTTCTCTGACTTACCTGTTAGTCACCACCCACAGTGCTGGGGTGGTGTGCTGAAATCTGTATAGGCAGCCCTGACCGGGAGTCCCGGTGCAGGCCCCTATGACAGATTCCTAGGTAGTTAACACTGGACCGTGACTGATCCATAAGCCCGTGCTGTGACACGCCGAGTGTCACATGTAGTTAGACTCGAGACCGTTCCTCGGCATTGCGCAAATAATGGGTGAATGGGTGAATGGGCGAATGGATAAATGGGTAATTGACCAAGTGAAAATACAAAACGGTCCTCGAATTATTTTCAAGTGAAAATTCAACAACGCGTCCCTCTTCCGGAATATCCCCGCACCCCCCTCCCCGACAAGTGAAATTCCACAACGGGCCCCGGAAATACTGAAAATACACTTTGGTCTCCTTTTGCTAAAAAATGCACCGACACCTCCCCGATAAAGTCAAAATGCAAATCAGGTGAAAAACAACAAGTGAAAATACAATGACGCGTCCTTCGTCCGGAATATCACCGCCCCCCCCTCCCCGCCAAGTGAAATTACACAACGGGCCCCGGAAATACTGAAAATACACTTTGGTCTCCTTTTGTGAAAACATGCACCGACACCTCCCCGATAAAGTCAAAATGCAAATCAGGTGAAAAACAACAAGTGAAAATACAAGGACGCGTCCTTCGTCCGGAATATCACCGCACCCCCCTCCCTGACAAGTGAAATTCCACAACGGGCCCCGGAAATACCGGAAATACAATTTGGTCTCCTTTTGTGAAAAAATGCACCGACACCTCCCCGAAAAAGTCAAAATGCAAATCAGGTGAAAAATACCAAGTGAAAATAAAAGGAAGTTTCTTTTTCCAGAATAATTATGTCTCACAGAAAATATAACAATGACAACCCTTGTCACCATTGACAGCTAATGAGAAAGTGATATTCAAGTGATAATGAGTAGTCCGTGCTGAATATTTTTAAAACATAAAAATATTGTCATCGATGACGATATTTCTAGGTGCTAAACAAAAAAATATTTTATACTTTATTTATACAGTAGAAAAAGTTTGTCATCGATGACGATATTTTTAGGTTGCATGAAAACATCATGACAGCTAATGAGAAACTGATATTGAACTGATAATAAGAAGTCCGTGCTGAATATTTTTGAAACATAAAATTATTGTCATCGATGACGATATTTTTAGGTTGCATGAAAACATCAAGTTGCAACAACAAGCTTGTCATCGGTGACGTTTTTCTCACTATTTGTAAAATAGGTCTACACGGGTTGATAACTTACACGCTGCGTAATTAGAGACTTGTTCTAAAGTCTTTAACGCAAAGCTGAATATTATGACCGGTCCAGAATCTTTGCAGTTTCAAAAGTCACTAAGATTCTTTCGGATCCAATCTTGTAAGACTTCTTAAAGAAGCGCTGTATTAGAATGTGCCGCACGCAATAAAAAGTCTGCGCAACTAGCTGATACCAATGAGCTACTAGGGAATCAGTATACGATTGCGCTGCGGTTTGTTGCAATTTCATCGTAAAGACATCGACGGTTAAATAACTTAGACGCTGCGTAATTAGAGACTTTTAAAACTGCCGCTATCTTTGACGTTGAAGGTAGTAACTCATCAAGAGAAAAAAAAACGTCCGTGATTGGTGACGGACAGTTCCATACTTTTTGAAATAACTGCGGAACGTCCGTCACCAATGACGGACACATCCGTCATCGACGAACGAAAAAAAAGTATAGGCTTTGACTCCCTTCTCGTTCGAAACAAAACTGTGAGAGCCCGCAAGAAAGTTGATCTCCATGGGGGTAATATCCTCAGGAAAAACTTGTCACAAGCATTCGGTCTCAGAAAAATATTGTCATCGATGACAAAATATTGACATCGATGACAAAAATAAATCTAAACGTAGATACGTCCAGTGAATAAACAGAACAAGTACCCAAAGCGTCATCGATGACAAAAATATTGTCATCGATGACAAGGAATACCATGTTCGTAGAAAAATAACGACTAAATCAACGGCAAGAGAGGTAAGTTGTCATCGATGACGTTTCAGAAAGAAATAAAACTTGTGCCAAAAGCGAACTCGTTGACAAATTAGGTGGAGTCGTCATCGATGACAAAAAAGAGAAAACTAAAAACAGCGACACCAATGTAAACCTTTTCACCGCAAGATGTTATCAATAAAAAGTCTGAAAAAATAAAAACATACCTGCACTTTCACCTTGAGCTCCCGAGGAACAAACCTCGGCGCAATCGGATACTAATTCGCTAGCTCATTAATATCAGCTATTTGCTTAGATGTTTCACTGCTTGCAGCACAAGCAACAATAGGTAAAATAGCGCTTCTTAACGGAGTCTTGCAAGATTAGATGTGATTGGGGTTTCAAGGTGACTTTCTAATGTGGAACTGGATTGGTCCTTATTAGCGTTGCGTTGAAGACTTTAAAAGACTTAACAATATTTCGCTTTCTTTATATTTACAAACTCCGCGACAGCAGACTCGAAATTGTTCTTTTTTAACTTTCACTCTTGAAGCGTTTGGCTTCCCTTCTTTTCTTAGTAGTAGCTTTCCGCTCGCAGACGTTGCAACGTTGCCACCTTCCTGCCTAGCGGCTTCTATTTTCTATAATTATTCCTATAATTTCTTAGTATAAGCGTGCAGCACGCGTTATTCGCGTTATTCTATAATTTATTTGTTCATAGAACTATTTTGCAAATAGTGAGAAAAACGTCACCGATGACAAGCTTGTTGTCATAACTTGATGTTTTCATGCAACCTAAAAATATCGTCATCGATGACAATTTTTTTCTGTTTTATAAATAAAGTATGAAACAATATTTTTTTTAAGCACCTAGAAATATCGTCATCGATGACAATAATTATATGTTTAAAAAATAATTAGCGCGGACTTCTTATTATCTCAATATCAGTTTCTTATTAGCTGTCATTGGTGACAAGGGTTGTCATTGTGATATTTTCTGTGAGTCATAGTTATTCTGAAAAAAGGAAACTTCCCGTTATTTTCACTTGGTATTTTTCACCTGATTTGTATTTTGACTTTTTCGGGGAGGTGTCGGTGCATTTTTTCACAAAAGGGGACTAAAGTGTATTTTCAAAAATTTCGGGGCCCGTTGTGTAATTTCACTTGTCGGGGAGGGGGGTGCGGTGATATTCCGGAAGAAGGACGCGTCATTGTATTTTCACTTGTTGTTTGTCACCTGAATTGGATTTGGACTTGAGCGGGGACGATACGTCTCGGTGCATTTTTTACCAAAAGGAGACCAAAGTGTATTTTCAGTATTTCCGGGGCCCGTTGTGTAATTTCACTTGTTGGGGCGGGGGGTGCGGTGATATTCCGGAAGAAGGACGCGTCATTGTATTTTCAGTTGTTGTTTTTCAACTGATTTGCATTTTCACTTTATCGGGGAGGTGACGTTGCATTTTTTACGAAAAGTAGACCAAAGTGTATTTTCAGTATTTTCGGGGCCCGTTGTGGAATTTCACTTGTCAGGGAGGGGGGGTGCGGCGATATTCCGGAAGAGGGACGCGTTGTTGAATTTTCACTTGAAAATAATTCGAGGACCGTTTTGTATTTTCACTTGGTGAAATACCCATTTCCCCATTCGCCCATTCACCCATTCACCCATTCTTTGCGCGACGGTTCCTCGGAATTCGCGGCCGGAAATTTCAGATTCATGGTTCCAGGACTGTCCGATATCCGTGAACCGGGATATTCCAGTACGATATAGCCATTGATGCTCGCATGCTGTTCAGTGCATGCTTGAAGCGAAGACGCGTCTTGACAGAACACTTCAGTTCTTGAAGACTTGTCTTGCTTCGCCATCTCGATGCCATATACGTGGCCTCTCAATGACAGATGTCACTCACCTTAGGTGGATGACAGACATACTGATCGTACATGTCATAGTCGACCATACTGACAATACTTGGACGATTGTATGTCATTTATTATGACATATGCCATGCCATGACATGACATGACATGACATTATGACATGACATGACATGCCATGCCATGCCATGACAGATATGTCATGTATGATAGGTATGCCACGTATTGACATGTATGACACATATATCATCGACCATATCCCTGACAGATCTCCCCTCTTAGAAGAGTTGTGACCTCACAATATAGGAAGCATACCTTTTGTATTATGTCTTTAATGTCTTTGTTGTCGAGCTGACCAGTCTTCTTACACCAGTGAGGCGTCCCTCGAGGTGTTTTATGATATCGGGGGGAACTGAGTCCACTTTAAACCCTCGCCTTACAGTCCTTAGGATGTTGCCCCCCTGTCGCATTGCGTTTCGTATTTCAGAGTGACGCTGCGTATTGCGTTTCGAATTTTAAAGTGACGCTTCAGGGTATCTCTATCCGTGGTTTACGTTACGGAGAGATTTCGCGCTTGCCGATCGTTTCTCGTGTTTCCACGGCCATTTTAGTGCATCTCACTTCGGATCGGACTTGAGTGAGGCCACCGCTAACTATTTTGGTGTTGTCGATTGACTTCTTGTTCACTCTGGATGCACACCAACATGGTGGTGTGCGGAACTCCGGTGACTTCAACAATTTTTCTGGTTTATGGTTTTGATTTTGACATCTACAAGTTATCTTCTGGCTTGCTGGCTCGGTGTTTTTCAGTTGTTTAGTGGGTGCACAATGCCCGTAGGTTTCTGCACCTGTGCTAGCTAGAGGGTTTCCAAATTGTGTTTATTCAGAATTACACAGTTGGATTAGCAGTTAGGTCTGTCAACCTGGCTTCTGCCCTGACTTATCTTACATTATGTTGGATATACCCCTAAGACCCGGAGAGGCGGGACACACGATGAGCTCGAGCGTTGAAAAAAGAAGTTTGTTGCTTGGCCTCGGGTCGGACGGCCAACGAAGCGTCCTCCAAGTCGAAAAGAGGCGCAAATAAGGTGTCCTCCGCCTCGAATGCCTCCTGGATAGCAGGTACCAACTTGGAGAAAAGTACCTGCACATTGGACTCCGTACCGGTGAACCGGTCCTGCTTCTCACGGAAACATTTCCGGATCACGTGCTTCGCCACGCTCTCGTCGAAGCGCACACGGGTGAGTGAGCGAACACCCGCCAGGAAAACGGCTTGGGCGGAGTTCGCAGCCGGAACACCAGTAGGTGCCGGCGTAGCCCTACAAATTTAGAACCTTGTGTTTACCTTGTGTTTACCTTGTGTTTACCTTGTGTTTCGAGCCAAGTAGGGCCCTACTTGGGCAATGTCGGCAGTAAAATGGCAAAACCAGCCAAAATCGGGTGAAATGAAGTTTCCGATAGTTTGTTTTTTATTGTTGATATCGATGGTTTGGGTCGATGTAAGACATATGGAGCGAAGTTTTGGGTGGAATGGCTTTGGTAACCTCACTTTTTGAGGCCTCAAAGTTGTGCTACTCGGTACCTGCCCTGTACTTGGGGCTGTACCTGGGCTGTACTTGAAAACATTGGAAAAAAATATTTTTGGAATCTGTTTTTTTTGGGCTATTACGCTTATTTAGTCCTTAATATGGACAGTCTCCAAAGATTTAACTGAAAAAACATTTTACACTTCCTGTTACAGCACCTCAAAGTTAGGTCAGTATGGGCATTGGGTAGGTAAGGGGTAAGTAGGGGGCAATACCTACCCTGTACCTGGGCTGTACCTGGGCTGTACCTGGGCTGTACTTGAAAACATTGGAAAAAAATATTTTTGGAATCTGTTTTTTTTTGGGCTATTACGCTTATTTAGTCCTTACTATGGACAGTCTCCAAAGATTTAACTGAAAAAACATTTTACACTTCCTGTTACAGCACCTCAAAGTTAGGTCGGTATGGGCATTGGGTAGGTAAGGGGTAAGTAGGGGGCAATACCTACCCTGTACCTGGGCTGTACCTGGGCTGTACTTGAAAACATTGGAAAAAAATATTTTTGGAATCTGTTTGTTTTGGGCTATTACGCTTATTTAGTCCTTACTAAATGAGTAAAATAGTCCTTACTAAATTAAGGCCCTACTTACCCTTGTTTATGTATAGACATGGCCATATTTACCTTGTACTTGAGTATAGATACATGATAGGTAGGGCCCTACATACCCTTGTTTATGTATAAACATGGCCTTACCTGACTAGTGCTTGAGTATAGATACATGATAGGTAGGGCCCTACTTACCCTTGTTTATGTATAAACATGGCCATACTTACCCTGTACTTGGGTATAGATACATGATAGGTAGGGCCATACTTACCCTTGTTTATGTATATACACAAACTGATGCTATCTATTTACACTACACAAATGCCATGTCGTACTGCAGGCCTAAGTACTAAGTAAGCTCGTCCTCGCTAGGATTTTCATCCTGGACATTCTGCTCGAAGAAATCTGCTCGAGGGTCAAGAACCACCGCAGTTTGCATGCAAGGATCGATGCTTCACAATTACTACTTGCGACGCGATCTGATCTGCGAGCATGAATGGCTCTCTGGTATCGAAGACGGTGTCAGGGTTCTCGGGGTCATCGCAAAAGAAACAGCCAGTGACGCTGTCCGGGCCAACTATATATGGAGTTCATCCGGTTATACATGGCGATCTTCGCTTTTGTCGGCTTCTGCAGCCAAGCCGCCTTGACAAATATGTACTCGACCCCACCAAGTTTGATGGCATAGACGTCTTCAAGACGGGCGAGCCTGGCACGCAAGTATAATTGAGGAATTAGTTTGCAAAAACTACAGGAATCGTCTGAACATGGCCATGTTTACCCAGGGTATCTAAAGAACCTAGGAGGTGGACACGGCCCTGTTTACACAATACATTACTAGGTAGGGCTAGAACATGGCCATGTTTACTCATTAATCATAAGCAGAAAGGCACGCGCGCACCTATCAGTCTCTTCCTCTTCACGTGTTCCACGCACGCGTTCGATGAAAAAAGAGCGGAAATAACACTGGACAGTTTTGAACTTCTTGTCCACAGCAGCGATGCGGAATCGCATGTTACCCACTTGTACCTTGTTAAACCTGCGGCACTTTGTGGGGCAACCACGCAACAACTCGATTTCGTCGGGAGTGAATGGTCGTCCGCGCCAAGGAGTCGGATCTTCGTCGGCGGCTAGACGGCATGTCATCCTCCTTTGCAGTCCTTTCTTCAAGCCACGACCGCCTCTCTTGACCCTGCGAATCACCTGAGTGATTAGTTTGTGGAAAAGTGGATGGAAATCATGCACGAACATGGCCATGTTTACTTAGTGTTTCATTCAGGCATTGATTAGATGAGGCCTTACCTTGTTCGTAAGTCCTCATGATATGCATCAAGCAGGTCTTGCAACCGTCGGTAATGCCCCACATTGGTGCGCATCCAAACATCGATGCACGCTCGCTCGCCTTCGGTCAATGTGTGCTTCTTCCCTTTATCGGCCACAACAACGCGGTCCCGTACAAGAGCGGGGACGACAAGTGGCCGTGGAACTTCGTTGCGAAGTGCCATAAGTAACC
Source organism: Cymbomonas tetramitiformis (assembly GCA_001247695.2). NCBI lineage: Eukaryota > Viridiplantae > Chlorophyta > Pyramimonadophyceae > Pyramimonadales > Pyramimonadaceae > Cymbomonas > Cymbomonas tetramitiformis. Next base: position 7,190 of record LGRX02032024.1, on the reverse strand, counting down.
CTCGTACATACTGAATGGTCTTCTGCCGCCCGATTCCGCTCATGATGCTCTGCACCGGGAAGGCATTGTTCTTCACCCACCTCACGATTTTGCCATTTAAGGACTCGAATACGAACATCCAATACTCGCGAACCGGCCCGAGGTCTCGAAGTTGGTCTACCACGTGACACAATAGATGTGTGTTGAGGACCCACCAGTGAGGGCGCGTCCCATGTCGCGAGCTCTCCATGGTGACGAGCCACTCTCTAATGTACTTGTCAAGTGTCGGCAGCTCCTGAATCCCCATGTTCACCATCAACAATAGGTAGGTAGGGCCATGTCCAACCATGTTCCTAGAAGATCATGGACAAGTACGGCCGTGTCTAACCATGTTCCTAAGGGATAATGGTCAAGTATGTATGGCCATGTTCACCCTGTAAACTAGGTGGGCATCGCCATGTGCATTCAGCCTTCACACAAAATGTAAATTCTTGGTGACGCGACAGGGAACATGAGAGCAAGGTACCAGAGAACCGCACCTCCAGATCGATCTCGTGGGCCGTGATTTCCCGGACTATCGTTGAAAGTTGCCCCACCAAACGTGCGAGTGCATTGGGTGAGTCATCGTCCCTTGGCCATGCCGCGAGGATCGCGAAAGTCCATTTCTGAACATCACCAAATATTCGTGGGCTTTTAGCTTCTTTGCGTTTCCGTCTGAAGACAGTTTCAACAATTTCCATTGACCCGCTCCCCATTCCCGTGGAAAGCCAACTTCCTCTCTCGCGAATTCCTCGGCTCTCTTCAAGCACCTTCCCGTAGCGGTGCGCACGTCGACAATCTGCCAAGGGGATGTCCTTTTGGTGTAGTTGCCATTCGCATCTGCTCAAGTGTCGGACCCGACCATAATTCACGTATGGATGCTAAACTTTTGAACAAACCGGACAGAACTGCCTAGGTATGGCCATGTTCAAGCATGTTCATAAGCCAAAACGGCTGGACACAGCCATGTTTACATAGGTTTCGCTGGATGGGTTCACGTCGGGTCAGGCCTATGGAAAGGGGAAAATACCAGTTGCCCACCATGTGGGTTTAATGCCTTGAGATTTCGCCCACGTTCGCGTTTTCTTGTCAAAGTCAGTTCCCATCACGGCGTCAAGGACGTGCTCTCCAAGATTCTTGATCAAGTGCATCAAGTCGATGAGGTAGTCCTTGGCCTCATCCCAATACGGCAAGCGTGAGAATTCCGAAGGAAATTTTATACCGGTAGCTTTCATCATCGTCTCGAGATCCTTCATCCTGAAGTGTCCGCTTTCCTTAAGCGTTTGGTGCTTCGCCGCGTGGTGCCGTATCTCGGCATCCGTTCTCTTTTGAAACTCTGCGGGACCTGCGATGCAACAGGGTGAACATTGCCCTACCCATCATCGAACCTGTCCGAACATGGCCATATTCGGTCATGTCTACACGTGGGTATGGCCATGTCTATAAAAAACACTAGCGAAGCATGGCCATCCTTAACCAATATCTGTCGCTTGCGTGCAGTACATCAAGGGAATGCCAGAGAAGGTTGTTGACCAGGCTCGGCTTCCGTGCGGAAGGTATACCGCATCTCCTTGAAGATGCTAGATCGCCAACCTTGCAGGTTGCATGCAATGCAAGCCATGTACGCCCCCACATCCTTGCGACAAGCGCCATCCATCAAACCTTTGATGTCAAACAACATCTTAAACAACATGCACCTCAAGTTGAAGGTTTCTTTTTTCACGATGTCGTAGCACGGCACGCCATCCCATAACTCGAGCAGCTGGTCCACAAATAGCTCGTAGATAGGTTGCGTGCTTTTTGGCTTCGAGCCGCTACATATCCCAAACACCTCCATGTTCACGAACTTGCCGCGGATGGTGGGGTGCATATTGAGGTATTGAAACGTCACCGGGAAAACTCCGCGCAGGTCCTTCCACACCGTGGCGCCATCCGCACATCCTAAGATCACCACGTTGCGGGGATCGCTGAAGAACTTGGGGTACCTTTCCCGCCGTTGCCTCCATGCTGGACTGTCTGCGATAAACAGGTAAGTATGGCCATGCTCAGTAGGTTTCTAGAAGGACAGGGCCCGAATACGGCCATCATCTGGAATTCGGCGTTCAGTTCTGAATGCGTAATCGACTGTTCCCCGTTCCCCCCCGTTGCGGAGCGCTCGTGTAACAAAGACGACACGTCACGATCCCCGTTCATGCATCGGCCCAGAGCGGACCTGTCATCATAAATATGTAACGTTATTTTGCGTCTTCAGCGCAATCCACGAGGGAGGTTGGATCGAAACTCGAGAACCGAAACGCGAAGCGAAACCTTGCGATTCGTGTTACGAGAACAGTACAGAACGGTGAAGGAACCGTAGAATACAAGAGCTCACGGGGTTCGTTCAGCTTTCACAAACCCTCATCACCGTGTGTAAAATACTAAGATATATTAAGTGGTGAGTTTGTTGTAAAAAAAAGAGACCCTTCGTTGATATTAAATAGGGTGTCCGCGGGAGACACGGAAGCCCCTAGAGTGCGGTGCGTGGTGCTGGAGGTTCGACCCGTAAGATTCACAGGTGCGCCTCACAGGTATATGAGCGCACGTGTGCTTAAGTATGATGTTCGTAAATTTTGGATGTAATTTTTGACACCTAGAGCCGCCTGCGCATCTTCAGGGGCAGCGGTTCCGGGTGTCCCTTTCCCCAATAGGTAGCGAATTGAATGCTTTTGAAATGGGCGGCTGACGGGTGGGACACCCAAGAATGGTTGCAGTGATTTCCACTGCAACGTATTGGGAAGGTTGATGGAGGATCTGACCATAACATCCGCCTGCGCATTTCAAATGCATACAACATACAGGAGGGCGAGTAGTGTAGTTGAATAGGGGCGTAGATACTGATGGGGGCTAGGGGCTCCCACGTTACGTGATGTTTTAGTTTTTTTGAAGTTGGTTTCCTGTGTCGGTTGCACGGGAATGGGCGTCACCCCATAGATTTTATGTTTTAATTACACATAGGGAACATATTTTTACTGACGGTTGCAGGACATATGTAAATTTTTACTGGAATTGTCAGAGGTGGGCATTTTTAGCTGCTAAAAAGGCCCACCTCTTAACACCTGGGGATTCGAGTTCGTGGTGACGTTCTGACGGATTGCGTTTGGTGTGGTTTTTTTGTTCGCATGTAGGAAAAAATGGTGAATAACAAAAGGAAGCGAACAGATGTGCGTGAACGTGCGAACGAAGATGTTTCCGGAGATTGTGCTGACGGTGGTGCTACTACCTCAGGTGATATGGTCCGAACCCAGTTTACTCAGATGAGTAAGCTGAGCTCAAGAGAGATCTTAACATCTTTTTTGTTTAGAGGGTTCGTCTCATGCGCGCTCGCATGTTATTTAGTAGTCGAAAGGAACAAGGAAGACCCAGAGAATAACGAGCCCCTAGATTTTTATTTTCGTGAGAATAACGCGGATAACATATTCTGTATCCGCACTGCATACGAGAGATATCTTCCAATGGGTAAATTGTTGCACGAAATGGCACACACCGAGTCACCTTGTGACCGGCTTCCTGAAACCTTTTGTGAGGCAGAGGCACTTTTACGCATCACGGGCAATAGGAATAGGGTGTGGCAATGTGCCTTGACCAAATTTCCTGGCCAAAGAATCACCCTCACCGATTTGAGCACCGTGTGCCATGACCTTAAAGAGGCAGGGACATCTACGGAAGATGCGCGTGTTAAAGGTTGTACACCCTGGACGTCCGCTGAGAGTTGCCGGTGGTGGACTCCCATATGGATACTTGATCTTGTTAGGACTGTTTATGAAGGCACAATAGATTTAGATCCCTTCAGCGAGCGAGATTGTAACCGTGATAGGGTTAAGGCTAGGAAGTATTACTCAGAAAAAAAGGACGGTTATGCTAGGCGAAATAGGTGGTTTAAAAAGGTTTTTGCCAACCCTCCCGGTGGAACCACAGGGGGGAAGAGTAATATGGGAAGGGCTTTGAAGCGTGCGGTCAAGGAGTTTGAGGAAGGAAACGTGGAGTGTTGCATTCTTTTGCTCAAAGCCTCTGTGGGATACCAGTGGTTTGAAATGGTGTACACACTACCACACGTGTTCCTTCGGGAAAAACCGTCGTTTTTTAATCCTGAGCGACCGGAAGTGGACTCCCCTACCCTTCATGGGTATGTTGTTGTTTATGTTGGAAACAACGTCAGTGGTTTCATTAATGTTTTTAAGGACGTGGGGTTCATTCCAGGGGTAGGGGCGTCCTGGGCGTTCAACAAGTCTAGCTAGGTTTGTTTTTTCCCATATCCCCACTAGAAACCAGGTCGAGATTTCGTGCACCTATGTCTCCTACCTACGGCGGGGGGCCTCGGGGTGAGGGGTGGGGGGGTTCAGAGGCTCCGCTGGACAACCTTGTCCACTTCTTGATGTTTTCAGAGGCCTTCCAGCAGCTGAGCCCAAGCGTGCGGGATAGTTTGCATCTGAAAACCCGTCTGTCTTGCAGTGACCGGTACCACCCTCACCCTCCCTCCATTGTTCGTGTATTGTTTAAGCATGCTTGAACTCTTATATTTCATGCTTAGGCATCTCAGAATATGTAACCTTTCTGAGTATGTGTGCCTTTCAATTCAACAGAGCTTGCAACGGCTTCGAGGTTGCACTTCGTCTAGAAGTGCAAAACCGCCTCGAAGCTGGTGAACGGGAGGAGGCCATATTCTTGGTAATCTTGGTCACCCTCCTAAGCTCCTACTCCTGGTTACAGGAGGGACAGTTGGCCGAGCTGGTTGGTGGCCAGGGCCCTTTTCATTGGCCGCGCCGGGAGCACGGCCCAACCATTGAGGCTCTGCTTCTCGGCATTGTGAACGTGGAGGATGCTGAGGAGGGGTCGGTGACCATCCCTGACTTCTTTGGCGCCAACCCCACCCCATATGGTTTTGGCGTGGGGCGGATTGGGTCTCGGAGCCTGTTGGAAGGATTGCTTCCCGAAGGCCATCATTACGGCACGGCAGTTGCACAAGCTTCCGGTTAGTCTCATACACAACCTCCTGTATCGGCACACTTTTCTCCTTAGCCCTTCAGCTGGTTCCCGAACCCTTGCATTTTTTCTATCGGTGCTTGAACTTTTTACTTCAGGCTAGGCTAGCGGCCCCCTCTGGTGCTTCTTTGCTTCACAGTCACCCTCCTGGCACCCCCCCTTCGTTGATTATGTCATGCACAACTACCTGCTCCATTATGCGCTTTTAGTGAATGAAACTGTGGTGGTGGTGGCATAGTTGCTGTGGAGCAACTGAGGGTGCTATGTGGATTGACACCACATGGCATCTTCAAGACGCGTGGGGTGGAAAGACGGTGGTTGACCATCCAGTCCGTCGATGTGGTGGATACTCCCAACGACGTGCAAATGTTTATTGACCTCCTTGGTAAAGGGAGCCTCCCAGCTGCCCCTTTGGGGAAACCCTTTGCGTTGGGACTCCTTTGGGGAAACGTGCTGGTGGCGCGCCTTGTGAACACCGGCATATTCCCTGAGTGTGACTATCTCCCTGCATTAAGTAAGGACCCCTCTCTCTCTCTCTCTTTCTCTTTCTCACTCACTCTGGCTTTCTGTTTATTCCATGTTTATTAGGCCTTGTTCTTATTAGAGTTGGAAACCATATCCCAACCACGACTTCCAGTTCTCACACAGACATAGCACACGCACAAAGATAGATACACACTTAAGAAGTGCGTGTAGCTTTGAGTGTGCTAAGATATGTCTTAAGATATGTGGGTATCTCTGCGGGTGCTAAGATATGTGCTAAGATATGTGGGTAGCTGTGCGTGTGCTAAGATATGTGTTGACATATGCGCGTACCTGTGTGCGTGTGCTATGCTTGTGCTAGAATATATGACTAAGCGTGTGCTTGGGCTATGCCTGTGCTATAATATATGTATATATGTGCGTGTGCTAAGCTTGTGCTAGGATATGTGTTAAGATATGCGTGTACCTGTGCGTGTGCTTAGATACGTGTATATTTGTGTGCGTGTGCTAAGGTATGTGCTGGAATATGTGGGTATCTGTGCGTGTGCAAAGATATGTGCTGTAATATTGTCACTTGCATTTGCAGTGGAGCCTTCGCCACTTGCATATATAGTGGAGCCCTTGTCACTTGCATATAGTGTTATGCGTATATCTTATATATGTATATCGGTGCGTGTGCTCAGCTTGTGCTAGGATATGTGTTAAGATATGTGTGTACCCGTGCGTGTGCTGAGATATGTGTGCTGAAATATGTGGGTATCTGCGCGTGTGCTAAGATATGTGCTGAAATATGTGGGTAGCTGTGCGTGTGATGAGATATGTGCTGAAATATGTGGGTAGCTGTGCGTGTGCTAAAATATGTGCTGGAATAAGTGGGTAGCTGTGCGTGTGCTAAGATATGTGCTAAGATATGTGGGTAGTTGTGCGTGTGCTAAGATATGTGTTAACATATGTGTATACCTATGTGCGTGTGCTATGCTTGTGCTAGAATATATGACTAAGCGTGTGCTTGTGCTATGCCTGTGCTAGAATATATGTATATATGTGCGTGCGCTAAGCTTGTGCTAGGATATTTGTTAAGATATGTGTGTACCTGTATGTGCGTGTGCTAAGATATGTGTATATCTATGTGCGTGTGCTAAGATATGTGCTGGAATATGTGGGTAGCTGTGCGTGTGCAAAGATATGTGCTGAAATATTGTCACTTGCATATGCAGTGGAGCCCTTGTCACCTGCATATATAGTGGAGCCCTTGCCACTTGCATATACAGTGGAGCCCTTGCCACTTGTATATATAGTGGAGCCCTTGCCACTTGCCCACACAGTATAGCCCTTGTCACTTGCATATGCAGTGGAGCCCTTGTCACCTGCATATAGTGTCATGCGTATATCTTATATATGTATATCTGTGCGTGTGCTCAGCCTGTGCTAGGATATGTGTTAAGATATGTGTGTAACTGTGCGTGTGCTAAGATATGTGTATATCTATGTGCGTGTGTTAAGATATGTGCTGGAATATGTGTGTATCTGTGCGTGTGCTAAGATATGTGCCGTAATATTGTCACTTGCATATGCAGTGGAGCCCTTGTCACTTGCACGCACAGTAAAGTCCTTGTCACTTGCATATGCACTATAGCCCTTGCCCCTTGCATATACAGTGGAGCCCTTGC
>LGRX02032022.1:0-15949 GCA_001247695.2 Cymbomonas tetramitiformis | reverse complement strand
ATGCTATACGTATGGAACTTAATTAATATTTACTTTCCATAGGCACAGTAGTGGGGCAGTATAGGGATACTGTACGTATGGAATGCTAATACTATTTCCACAGGTATAGTACAAGGATAATACAGGGATACTATACGTATGAAATGCTGGTCATCAACTTAATACACAATACGTAATAACGTTTGTTCCATTGTTTCCAGTCTATTTCACATCATAAACCTCTTTTTCCAGTCTATTTCACAACATAAACAGTCTATTTCACCATCATTCCGACTCCGCCTGCGTAGCCTGGTCTTCTTCTTCCCCATCCTTCTTATCATTCGCCTGTGGAAAACCATGGAGCAAATGTAAGTCATGTTGGTTGGTTTTCCAAAGCTTAAAAAATAACCTTTAACGTACCTTTAAAGCAGCTTCCTTTATCTTCTTTTGTTTGAGGGCCACCACCTCCGACGCCTTGTGGCTGTGTCGGAGGTGGCGACCCTCCACCCAGAGGACGGACTTGGGTTTCCCCACCGATTCCTCCGTGTGTGCGAAGTCCGCCGCATTCACCGCGCTATCCTTCTTGACGTGAAGCTTTAACAAAGACGTCATAATAAACGACTTGATAGCCGGGCTCCCGCCGTCCGCCTTTGTCGGCATACGGTTCCCGAGTAGGCAGATCTCGTAAACGCCATCGGGAACCTTCATGGGGGGGTCCGTGAATGTTTGGGAAAGGGTGCCCGGTAGTGCTTCACCACCCCCACCGCCAACTCGAACTTTGAGCGTTGCTCGAAGTTGGCGGTCTCCTTCTCCTCAAGCTTCTCGCTGCTCTGTTGGGTTTTGGCGAAGAGACCCACTGGACAGTGCAGCTCGAAGTCACGTGAGGCCTGCGAGCAAGTGCGCGCACACACCCAGCAAAATAAAGTCAGTTCCCAAGTTTCCATACCTATAGTCTACCTATAATACAGGGTAAGCATAAGTATACCATTCAAGTGCTGAAAGCTTCCATACTTATAGTATGCCTGTAGTACAGGGTGAGCACAGGTGGGACACCACTGTCCCACAGACAGTAGGGGGTGAAAGCAAAAATACCTTCCGTACCTACAGTTTGCCTATAATACAGGGTGAGCATAGGTGTACCTCACAGGCAAATAAAGAGCTTACGTACCTCGACAGCTTCACCTTCGAACTCCTCTCCCCCCTTAGGAGCCTCCTCAGCAGCCTTCTCCTTCCCCTTCCCATCCTCATCCTCCTGATCTTCCTCATCCACTTCTGGCCACACGATTGTTCCGCCGACGAGCTCCTCCAATGTAGTCCACTCCTTGCCCTTCCGCGCTGCAGGGTCTGTGAACTTGTTGAGCTTCTTGACGATATCTGCATTGGGTACAGATTGACCTGTGAAGTTTTCCACAGTGAGACCGTTGAGCGGTCCGCCATATATGCGGATGTCCCCACCCTTATTCATTTTGAACCGGCCGGTTCCTCCGCGGCGGGCCTTGCGATAGCTCAGGTGAGCAACCAGGTACGTGTGAACTTGCTTGTCAGTGCAGGGGGGGATATGTTGTTTGCCGATTTCTCGTTTCAGCTTCACGAACTTTTTCCCAAGGTCCTCTTTGCACGCTCCCACCGGGAGTTTTTTGGCTTCCTCCCATTCGCTTATGAGGGTCCGGGCGTCCGCCTGCATCAAAGAAACCTCATCGTCCGTCGCCCCCGACGGCCGCCTAGCCACTGGATCCGCCTCGATCTTCACACCTTGCTGTGCCTTTTGCATCATTGCAAAGATCGCTGCCATCTGCTGCGGGTTTTCCATCAACTTTACGAAGTCCAACGGTTGGTCTGCTGGTCCCGCCTTAGCGGCCTCCTCCTCCTCCTCCTCCTCGTCGTCATCCTCCTCCTCTTCTTCGGAATCCGAAGAGTCCGAACCGAAGCATTCCTTCACTAGTTTTTTGCCTGCGGCTTTGGCCTTCTTCCCCTCCTGGGCCTGTGCGATGGCCCGCGTTTGCTGGCACTTCTTGCCCCTTTTCGTGCGGCCTTCGTCGTAGAGTGTGGGAGGCTTCCTTTTCTTGGTCTTCTCAACTTTCTTCTTGGCATATTCTGCGGCTGCTGTTTTTGCCATTTTGATTGTAAAGAACTAACGAAGGTGACTGGGAAACAACTGCGTGTGCTGGGACCTGGGGTTTTTCCTGGGGTTTTATGGGTCTAATTAGCTTTCCGTACGGTTTTCCATGCGATTATTTGCACACTCCCATCGATCGCCGTCGTGGCACGATTTCCATTAGGATGTCCCGGCCTGGGCATACCTGTATTACGATTTCCATCCCTGTGGTCAACGTATGGCATATCCAGTCTGAGATTGCCGTTGAGAATTCATAATTCGATGTCATGCGTGGAATCTGCGCGCGTCGTCGCTGTCGGACCCAATGCGATTCGATTTTCGTTTGAAATCAGGTTCTTCCCGATTTTTTTTGAAGTTCCAGAAATAAAATCTCTAATAGCCAAAATTGCGCATACAGGCCGCAATTTTGTTTTTTTGCCCCCCTCGTCAGTGAACAAATGGTTTGTTTTCTTGGGGGTGCTCGAACAGGCTCATTTTATTTGGGGGGTTTTTGGCGGCGGTAGGGGGTCTTCCATAGGGGTTTCCATAGGGATAGGCTCTGGATTTCCCATAGGGCACACCACTTTTTCCACAGGCTCCGGATTTTCCATAGGGTACATTGGTGATGTTTTTTAACCTGTTTCCAGGCCATTCCACAGGTATGGACGCCACTATCATAGGGATGATCTCTGTGGCATTCCTTAACAGTGTAATTCTGCATTTTCCATAGGCATTTTCCAAGTGCGGCGTGTTGCTGTTGTAGAGTCCAAAAAGGGCCTGTTTTACCCTGCCCTATTTTTTATTTTTTTGATTCCATCCCTATAAATTACCTATGGAATCCCGAAAATGGGGTGAGCCAACCTATGATCACCCTGTGGAAACGATTTCCATTGGGGCCTGTGGCAAATTTTCCAGAGCCATTCCATACGATTTTGAGATAGGGGATTTAAAAGTGCCATATGGAAAGGTTTTTGCCCTATGGAAAGCCAATGGAAATGCGTTCCCATAGGTTTTACATAGGGTTTTTCCATCCCTGTGTAATTATTTCCAACCCTACGGACGCCACTATTATAGGGTTAACACCTCGACCGTTCATAGAATATCAACCCAATATCCCTATGGAAAATTCAAGTTATTTTCCCATAGGTTGTATAGGGTGGGCATCCCTATGGAACCAGAAAACAGCATTCCTAACGTATGTCCACCCTATGTCCACCCTATGTCCACCCTACGTTCATGGTATGGAAGGTATTGAACACCTTCCATAGGGATGTCATTGGGCGGACCGCCCTACGGAACACATCGTATTGTTTCCATGCCTATGCCCACCCTACGCCCACCCTATGACCACCTCATGATCACCCTATGCCTAGCAAATGAAAAGTTAAAAAGGAAGCAACGGTTCCAAGTAGTCATGCGTGCTGGTATGGATGGTGTGTTGTGGGCCAGTATTAAACAACCACGGGGTCGACATGCCACCATGTCCTTGCACCGTGTGCCGACTACAAGTTGAAAAACCTCTTCGAACGATACAACGACATACGAAGCTATACAAGAGATGGCAAGGAGCGGTATACATGGGGGAAAGTAGTAGTGAAGACGATACTTCAAGTGATGACGGGGTGACCGTAATGGTGGTGATGGTGGTTCCCTTGGAGGTGATGATGACATGGAAGATGCCAATGCAGAAGCGGACGAAATTCTCCAGGATCATTTGAGAAAGCTGGAAGAACATTGTGCCCGTCTCCTAATTCCTGCTGCCAACGATGAGGATATGGATAACCATGAGGTACCCCTCTTTCTGTATTTCCCAAGGGTGGGCGTACGTATGCCAACAGGTGGGCATAGGTTGGGAAATCGTTGAACGTTTCCATAGGGTGGGAACAGGCATTCCCAGAGGCGGGTATAGGTAGAGCGCTGGGTAAGTATGCCTATGGAAAGCATTGGACGTTTCCAGTGGGTGGGCATAGGGCGAGCATTGGGCGGGCATAGGTTGGGAAAACATGGAATGTTTCCATAGGGTGGGCCTGAGCATTCCCAAGGGCGGGTATAGGTGGTTCACTGGGTAGGCATGCCTATGGAAAAGCATTGGATGTTTCCATAGGGTCGGCATAGGGTGGGCATAGGACGGGCATAGGGTGGACATGCGGAGGGAAATGCCTTTTTTTTATTTTGCAGTTCCTGTAAAGTTGGGGATGCCTCTCGTGATTTCACAGGTCGTTGATCACGTCTATGCCGAGAAGGTTTCAACAATGCATCGTCTTGTCGTTGATCTGCTGGAAACGAAATCCGAGCACAATGCTACCCAATCCATGTTTGATCAAATCTTCAATCTCATGCGGCAAACGGTGATTGGCAACGTTGACATCATCGGCAATCAGAGACGAAATGGTTTCCCGACCTCCTTCAAACAAGCTTTGTCTATGTGGAAGGATTTTGCACTGCCGTACCATACCGCCGACGTTTGCAGGAATGAATGCATGATCTTCACTCCGGGCCGGCATGACGACCTTACCCAGTGCCTCCATTGCCACAAACTTCGGTGTCACCCCAGCTCTCGACATAACGGACGGCTTATTCCGGGAAAGCCGTACAAGGTATTTAGGTTTTGGCGCTTGGACGAACTCCTGCCGATGCTATATTTGATACCAGAGATGGCCGAGCTCTTGGTATCATGGAAGATAACTACACCCGCGGAGAACGACGATCTGCCGGTTGTGACTACGTTTCATCGTAAGTGTATCCCTCCCACATGCTCACCCTATGCCCACCCTATAACATCCCTATGATCACCCTATGTCCACGCTATAACATCCCTATGATCACCCTATGTCCACCCTATGCTCACCCTATGCCCAATTCACAATTGCCTTGCATCCTACAGTAAACACTCGATTTTAAGAAAACAGGAATTTTAGGTCAGCCTAGCAAGTTTCTTATTTATATAGAGATCTTAAATATGGAGTGTTGTGTGTTAAATATTGTGAAGAAATCAAAAAAGCTGGCTACTTTCTTATTGGCGGGTTTTCTTATTACTGAGTGATTACTGTATGTTGACCCTATGCCCACCCTATGTTCGCCCTATGCCCACCCTATGACCACCCTATGCTTATCCTATGCCCAAAATCCATTTATTATTCCAGAAAGTGTAATTGTGTTCCTCACCTTAAATGATAAGTTTCGTTGCTCGGTTTCAATCGCAGAGTCGACCTTCTGGAGAAATAAGGTGTATGTCGAGCAGCTGGGCTTCTTTACGGAGCCACGGAACATCTCCTTATTCATGTGTGCCGATGGAGTGAATCCTCATAACGATTCCACGGCGGTCACGTCCTCAATCACCCCAATAACGTTCCAAATCTTAAATCTGCCTGCTGAGTATCGAGCCAAGTACGAGTTTCTATTGGTATACGGAATAATCGAGGATAAACCGAGTAATGCTCAGATTTACTACAAGTTCTTGGTGGACGAGTTGCTCGACATGTGGAATGTTGGTGTCCGAGCGTTTGATTCAAGAAAAAAGGAAATCTTCCAGTTACGATGCATGCTCACGTGTGTTGTTGCTGACTATGGCACGGGGGGCATAACGGAAATTGCCAATCGAGTGGGAGGAAATTCCGCTTCTAAAGCCTGCATGTTCTGCAACATTACCGGCGAGACCTGGGGAACAAGCTGTTTGAATAAAACAATTTTCAAAGGTAGTCCAGCTTATTCCCACCCTATGCCCACCCTATGCCCGCCCTGTGACACCGCTATAGCATCCCTATACCGTACCTGAGATAACCAATTCAGGTTTCCCACCCTATGCTCGCCCTATGGCCGCCCTATGCTAGCCCTGTGATCGCCCTATGCCCACCCTATGAAAACGAATGCGATGACGAATGTGACAACTGTACTCACAGGTTCTGCACCTCTCCGCACCGAAGAGGACGTACGATTGCTGCAGGCCAGAAATGCAAGTTGCGCAGATTCTGGGTTGTACACTGCTGCTCAGCTTCGAGAGATTTATAGTAGAACGGGCATCAAAGGGCCGTGTGCACTTTCTTTGTTGCCACACTTTTCCGTGACAAAGGACTACTTCCCGGATATCATGCACGAACTTCATAACTTGGAATATAGGATGACATGTGCTATTTTTCAGTGCAACTGGAATATTAAATGCCTTAGATATGCTGAAAATCACCATGTGCACCCGGAGTGGCTACCTGAACCTGTGGACGAGAACGAGGTGGAGAAAACCTTGGAAGAACATTTTGCTGGTATGTAACAATCTCGGGATTTCATTCCATCCCTGTGCTCGCCCTATGCCCTCCCTATACCCACCCTTGGAACTGGGGAAACGCATTCCATCCCTGTGCTCACCCTGTGCCCACCATATGCCCACCCTATACTCACCCTTGGAACTGCAGAGAAATATTCCATCCCTATGCCCACCCTGCACCCGACCTATAGCCACCCTATACCCACCCTTGGAACCTGGCGATTGTCAAATAATGCATGACAGTGACTGCTGTTCTTTTCTGTTTTTGCAGAACTCGCTGTACCATGGGGTCTGGATGAGGACATTCGTTCTATTGCGATTAAGTGGTACAAGAAATCAAAAGTCGATCGGAATTGGGGCAACGTGGTAACTAAGGGCATGGAGTTCAGCGCGAGCACAGGAGAGCCAAGAAAACTGAAGGCCGCCGTGGGGATTGTCTTCATAACTTGCGGCTTCATGAGCGCAATCGCAGCTTGGCCAGACGCATTGGGAGATTTGCCTCATCCGAAATACTCGTCCTTTGTTGGGGAGTTCGTCGTAGTGGTGCGTGAGATAGTCTCAAACCACATCATCTCCGAGGACCGTCTGCATAAACGGGTTGAAGCTCTAATGGACCGATGGGAGAAGGAGTTTTCACCCGAAGATTGGAATATAACTACGCATATTTTGCGACATTTGCCTCGGCATATCGAACTGACAGGACCTGCGCATGGAACATGGTTATTTCCGTGGGAGTCATTCTATGGGAAATGCAAGGAGTCAATCAAAACTCGATCGCAGCCAGTAGCCAACATCATGAACGGTATGTATACCTAGGCTCACCCTATGTTCACCCTACGTCCGCCCTATGCTATCCCTGTGATCACCATAGGGAATGGGAATCTCAAAGTTTCCCGCCCTATGCCCACCTTATGCCCACCCTATGTTTACCTTATGCCTTTACTATGTATCGGTTCCGTACGTATACCGTGCCTATGGAAAGCTCCTTCCATAGGGAGAACATAGGTATGGAAACGTCTGGCTGCACTGTACGTTTGTTTATGTGTTATGTATGTCGCAGGTCAGATGCTAGAAAAACAGCTGATGCTAGTCCGTGGCATATATGCTTCAATATCTAATGAGAAGGTTGCACCATACACTGGGCCACAAAAGCGACGAGTGGAGGTGATTGGCAAGCAAACACCGATAACCTTGGATGAAGGTACGCAGGGCCTTAGATGCCTTTGCAGTAGATGTCCGCCCTGTGCCCACCCAATGGAAATCTTTCCCGCCATATGCCCGCCCTATGCCCACCCTTGGAGCTGAAAAGAAATATTCCATCCCTGTGCTCACCCTATGCCTACCCCATGCCCACCCTTTGAAATTCGTAACCATCTTATGCCCACCCATTGATCACCCACAGGTGACATAAAAGGTATACGGAAGTATATGCGCACGAATTTCCCATGGGCCCAGCTCCTGCAAAACGACTTTGACACCAAACTCGCTGAATGGAAGCGATTGAGTTTGAGAGAACGGCGGATCATGCCACGACCCGTCATCCAAGATCTGGAGACATGGCGGTTGAACCGGTTGACGAGGGAATGTCGTCCTTTGAGTACCAAGGAGCGTTGTTATGTCTACATGGACGGTGTGATGAAGAGTCAGCACGTGAAAGTCGGACGAGACACTTTTCGTACGCGATCCGCCGACCGCCACCTCACCACCAGTCAACGATACATAAAGGCAATCTTTGATACCCCAGTAAATGGATTGAATGCCCATGAAGACAGGTCGTTCATCCGATGCCCACCCTATGTTCGCCCTATATTGGCCCTATGCCTACCCTGTGTTCGCCCTACAACATCCCTATACCGTAACATATATCCTAGATCATGCGTATGCTCACCCTGTGCCCACCCTACGACCACCCTACACCCTCCCTATGATTACGAGTTAAGCTTTCCCACTCTGTGTCCGCCCTATAGCCGCCCTATGTCCACCCCGTGCCCACCCTATGCTCACCCTTTGGAAAGTATGTGTTGCAGGTACGGCGAGCTTCTGAAAATTTATAGCATCCCGATTGGCAGGAAACAATTGGTTTTCCTCAAAGTAAGATGGTTTCCATTGAAGGCAGCATTTCAAGATACCGTGGCGAACAATATGATGTTGAGGTCGGACTTGCCATGGGACCTTTCCGAGGTTTTCATCCAAGCATTTGAGATTGAGTGCTTGGTGTGCATTGTACCCATTCCATGGAACTTTGACCGGTTCATCACGACCAAGAGAATTCCAGCTGGACGACCCGATGCAAATAGGTTGGTATATTATCTCGGCGAGCACAAACTCGGTTTCAATAATCCACCATGGAGATATGATAAAGACAAGATGATGCTCATACTAGATAGGCATGTAGATTTTGTGGGCGACTTACATGACGAATAACTTGTTCATTTCATAGATGGAATTATTCTGTATATTAATATGTATATATGTAATAAAAGCCCTATGGAAAGCCTGGATATATCATGAATCATCACCCTATGCTCACCCTATGAAACCTGAATGGTTATACCTATGGAAACCCTTTCACAGGTACGGTATCCCTTGGGAAACATGTTTCCATACGGATGATATACCTACGGAAGACCTTTCCACTGGGTGGCTCACCCCTGGGAAAGCTCATTCCATAGGCTGGCTATACCTATGGAACGTCAATTCCATACGTACGGTATACGTGTGGAAACGTATTCCATATGGATACTATAAGTATAGACTTTGCCACCTGTATCAGGAGTATACCTACGGCATGCTCACCCTGTGTTATCCCTATAGCTAACCCTATGGAAACCCCTATGGAATTACGTCTTTATTGACCGAGAATACGCAGAATGAATTGTATATTTCCATAGGTATACTATCCCTATGGGGGCCCTATGGAAAGCCCTATGGAATTACGTTGATATTCCCGAGAATACGTAGAGTGGATTATACGTTTCCATAGGCCTACCATACCTATGGCATCCCTATGGAAGGCCCTATGGAATTACGACTTTATTCCCGAGAATACGCAGGGCGAATTGTACATTTCCATAGGTGTACTATCGCTATGCCCGCCCTATGGAAAATCTTGTGGAAAACTCATAGTATACGCTAATTTTCCATAGGTGCGCTATCCTTACGCCCGCCCTGCGCCCGCCCTTGGACATGCCTATGGAAAGCGTATGGGAAAGTTATATTTTCCATAGGGCTTTCCATCGGCCCCCTATGCCTATAGCCGCCCTATGGAAGGGTTTACATTTTCCATAGGTTTTTCCATAGTCCTGGTTATGCCTATAGTCGTCCTATGGAAATGTTTACTTTTCCATAGGGTGATTATACGGCCTTCCATGCCTATGGAACGTCTTTTTCCATAGGCATACAGCCCTATAGAAACCCTGTGGAAACTCCAAAAGGGGGTATCCCTATGGAAATACCCTATGGAAAACTTTCCAAGCCTTTGGAAAATATTTCCGGATTTTCCCGAGCGTTCCCAAGGGCGGGCATAGGGAGGGCACAGGGATGGCATGCCTATGGAAAGCTTTCCCAAGGGTTGCAGATCTGTAGGGGTCACACGTTGGATAACGGGTTCCAAACGCCCGGAATGCTATTTTCTGAACGAATGTAGATAATCCACACCCCTGTCACACGTTGGAGGGTGGGTTCCGAACGCCCGGAACGTTTCTTCATGAATGAATTAAGATTGTATAGGTTTCGTATTGAACCAGGATAGGTTGTGTGCGTGTGTGTGGGATCGATCTCCACGTTGTAGTGAAACCCTCTCCGTGGTCCCCTTCTAAGGAGGCCTTGAAGGAGATTATCCCATGGGTAAGAGGGCTCAAGTTTACCCGAGATTCGGGGCCGATTGGGAGGAAGTTTCAGCAAATCAAGGCGGGAACGCAAACTACGCCACGCAAGTTGAAAGCACATCATGGCGTAGTTGCTATCACAAGTGGACTCATGTCGATTGTCAGCGCGTGGATGAACAGTGGTGGCCATGTGCTACAACCGGAATTCGCTTCCTACGTTGGGAAATATACGACGGTGGTCCGCGAGATTGTGAGCAGAACCATTGATATCGATGTGCGTATAAACACTGCTTACCCCATGTTCCGGGCGCTTGGAACCGTTTGGAGGCCATAGTCCGGACGTTCGGACCTGCTTCATGGTTGTTGCTCATGTTCATATGCTTCGGATTGGAACCACGATTCCGGGCGGCCGGACCAACATTGGATCAATGTTCCGGTAGCACGGAACCTATTCATTCAGGCTATACTGATTTATTCCGTTTTGGGCGTGCGGTTCAGCATCATAAAACTGGCATGGACGCCTTGAAGACAAGGGTATTGGAAGTCCGTGACATCATGGAAGCTGAGCTCTCGCCTGAGCTTTTCGTCATTGCAACGCACCAGCTCGTTCATATTCCGGATCAGATGCGTGACGAAGGACCAGTTCCTGATCTTTGGATGTTCGCTCCAGAGAGCTTCTTCGGCGAGCTGAGACGGATCATCAGGACTCGCTCGCACCCTGTCGCCAGCATGATCAAAGGGGTGGAGTTGAAACGCATGGTAAGTCTGGTACGCGGCTTATACCAGTTGCTACAGGCGAATGGTTCGCCACCAACCATTAGCCAACCACGTAGCGAGAACACCGTGTCCCTGATGTTGGCGACCGGCAACGAGAGGAAGGGCAAACTTGTCTACTCGACACCAGGTACTGTCCAGACTTAAGTGCATATCGTCCAATTTCGGTCCAGGGGATTGGAAACGTATCATTGAGCAGGGTCCAACCGGTTGGAACTTGCTTGGACCTTTCATTAGACAAAGCCCAAGCCAATAGGGCTCGTTCCATCCACACCCTTCCGGGCGCCCGGGACCCAGGTTCCGGTTTGGTTCCGGGCGTTTGGAATTAGATCGTCAAAAGCACGCATTGTTTAACAAATTTCCGTTTTGCGGTGCGTAGATGATAAGAAGGAGATACAAGCTTGGCTGGCTACAAACGTGGAGTGGTACGGGAACATTGTCAGAGAATTTAATCGTGCTGAAGACCATTACACGATCGAGGTATGCATGTTTGCTTGACCGAAGCTTTTTTTGACTAATCATTCACGTACGCAGTTTAGTGGTGTTCCCCTCGCCCGGAACTAACGTCCAAACGCCCGGAACGTGGCCTCCGGGCATTTGGACCATGCAGGAACATTAGACAAAACCGACGTCGCTTGGCGGCTCGTCGCGGCAGGGGCAGTGACCCAGGTCAAAACTTGACGAGGCCGATACTTCATCAACCTGAAACCTGGCGCAAGAGCCCCGTCACAGGGGAAGTCATTCCGTTTACGGAGATGGAAATGAGTTACGCCTTGGCACCACCGAGAATGTGGACAGAGTATGCTTACGTCAAAGTTCGCAATTTTAATTACGGATCGCTGGAAAGGGACATGAACAAGGCTACTTGTCATCGATATTTCAAGTCTGTCTTTAAAGTCTGGAATGTACAGAAGCAGCAAGAAGACGACCAGGACAGGTGAGACATGCCAACTATACATGTTCCAGACGTCTGTATAAGAGTGGAGTGTAGGTTCCGGCCGTTTGGACCATGGTCAAGCTACGTTTCATTAAATCTGTTTAAATATTCAAAAGTTCGAGACGTTCCGGGCGTCCGGAACCATGCTGCCACACGGTTCCGGACGCCCGGACCAAAGCGTCCTTGTAGATCTCGATTTGCAGGTGTTCATGATTCTTTCACTTCTGATGGCAGGTATGGCGAAATTCTGAAGGTCGTCAAGCTTGTCGTGCACACTGACACATATATTCTTGTGAAGTGTAGATGGTTTCCCCTCGAAGCTGCTCTTTCCGATGCGGTCACGCAAAACATCTACCTGCGCACCGATATGCCATGGGAAACCAAAGATGCATTCATCGAAGCGAAGGACATCAACAATCAAGTGGTCGTGGCGCCCATTCCATGGAAGCCTTTGCGGCTTGCACGGTATACCGGTAACAAGGTTCCATTAAATATTCGACATCGGATAGACGTGCTTGCCGTCGTGCTTGACCGCCACGTCGATTTTGTCGGCGACATCGGCGATAGTAGTTCTGATGACGAAGATTAGTTAACTTATTGCCTCGCTCGAGGCGGTAGTGTATCGGTCTCGTTGAGCTCCACGTGCTGCTAAGTCAGAACCTACCAGTTGTAAATATACTGTAGTATATAACATGCATTGTACAGATAATACTAACTTACCTGGAGTTCCAAAGGGGTTCCGAAGGCTTGGATGCGCCTTGGAATCCATCAAACGCAAGTTCCGAAGCGGTTCCAAACCATTGGACTAAGCCTGGACCCCATAAGAGTGATGACAGTGGTCACGAACGGCTCATCAAGGCGTGAGCTGGAAAAGAGGAAGAAGTTGAACCCTCGAGAGCAAGTGTCTCAGGTGTGCGACTGACTCTCCAAGATGATTGTACGTTGAGAAAGAAGCCCAGCACTTCGAAGTGCATGGTGTTGGGGACGTATTCTCGCATCTCCACAACTCGGTCCAGTATTTGAATGAGATGCTGGGCCAGATAGAAGACGGGCCTCTAACACACAAGGAGACGCTGTTCCGCGTGGCGGAGACATTCAACCGCACTTTTGGAATGTATCCCATGCTGTCCAACCGGTGAACAATGCTCTGGTCACGGGATCAGCTACAGGCAGAGTCCCTCTCTTACTTCTCGCAGATGCACAGCAAGCGGAACTCAGCTTCGTGGAGGACTGAGTGTACAATGTTGCGGATTGAGTGGTGGCAGACGAGGTGCTGCAGCAGTGGTTGGGGGACATAGGCAACTTGCGCGGGAAAGCGGGGACGTTCACCGCCACGAAGAAAGCAGCGAGCGCGGAACCGCGGAAGGCGAGCGAGTGACGTCCGGGTCGCACAAACTGGAAGAAGGATGCAAACCAGGTGTGCAGGCCAGCTGAAGGCACGGGCAACGCGCCCGCAGTGGATGGCCAGTGACGTGTGTGGCGCCGGCCTGGCCAGCACAGCAGCACTCTTCAGGCGCTGGCTGGGAGGATCTCCGTGCACGGGAGCGCGTGGGAAAGGGGAGAGGAGGGCGATGTGCGGTGAGCGCCAGTGCCGAGGTGCAGCAGTGCAGACCGTGCGGGGTAAGCATTAGATGGACACATGGAGCCTATCGGTGCTCGATCACGGTCTTACTACGAGCCATGGCACAGCAATGTAGGAGTGGCTGGAAGTAGGAGGAAACCGCTGCTGAGGAGCAGAGCGCGGAGGAAAGCTACGCAAGGATCTCACGTTTCATGCGAAGTGCGTTCGTCTGAGACCGGGGAAACACACGTGGCGAGTGGTGGCGGATTTCCAATGGTGGAAGTTTTTCTCCGTCAAAGCCGAAGCCGAAGATGAAAAGGCTGAATAAGCTGAGGTGCTTGGCAATCAACCCATGCAGTTCGATCTGCAGGTAGAGCTATTCCACTGCTCAGCGATACCGTTTGAGCGAATCACGTCGAGTCGTATGCAAGCTTTTCAAGAGGATGATCGAGCGCTTTGGTGCACGCCAAGTCAGGTACTGGCGCCCTACAAAAAATGGCCCTCCGCAGGCGAATTATTTGAAAAAAAGAATATTTGTTTTCTTCAAAAATCAGATATTCCAAGTAAGAATCGTTTATACCTTCCTTACAGAGAGAGCGAAAGAGGTCAGTACGTCAGTACCTAGGTACTGAGCGTACAAACGGACCCCCGAAATTATGTCGGAGCCGATCGCAATGGCGGATCAAATCAGGAATTTAGGGTTTTCAATTGACGGCAAAAAATATTCTGATGAGTTAATATTTCTTAGCGCAGTAAGTTTCTATGTATTAGTATGCTTCCTGGGGAGCATACTGATACCTTCGCATGCCTGAGACCCCGTCATGCGTAAGGAAATTTGGATGGGTATGATTTGGCGCTTTTGCTAGAATTGGCACTGTGACATGTTCGTACTATCACGTGTCATTTCCGGTGTGTCATCTTCGGTGACTCTGCTTGTGTCAGTCAGTCAGGGTATTTATCTCGTATGTTATTCATATCTTGAGTTCGTTCTATGTCTGCCGGGAGCGTTCTCCCCTGGGCTGCTGCACTCTTTCCAACAGGTTATGGGCCCACGCACGTTTCGCGTAATTCGTAGTTGAGCGTTAAATTTTATTTCGTTATAGCTCTATCCTTGTTTTGAGCGCGACCATCTTTCTTGTGGGCCACGGAATCTTATTTTCGCTTTTGTTTGGGAACGTGCGGCAGCTTCGGGTACATTGCGCGATTACGG
The DNA here is from genome assembly GCA_001247695.2 of Cymbomonas tetramitiformis. Classification (NCBI taxonomy): domain Eukaryota; kingdom Viridiplantae; phylum Chlorophyta; class Pyramimonadophyceae; order Pyramimonadales; family Pyramimonadaceae; genus Cymbomonas; species Cymbomonas tetramitiformis. The sequence goes on along the minus strand of LGRX02032022.1, from coordinate 1,308 downwards.
CAGAGTGGTTTCGGCATTTCTTCACGCGTTCGCTTATTTTGTCACAAAATTATATTTTGACATGGCTCTCGCATAGATTTTGCCCGATGGGGAGCTTCAAGCTCTTTTAGCTTCGATTGATGAAAAGATGGAAAAGATGGACGCGCTGAAACGTGTTCAGCTCGTCTCATTGTGCCATTTCTTGGCGAGGTCGATCGCTCATTTTCGGAGTTCCTCGCAGATTTCACCGCGGTCTGAGGTGGCTGGTTCGCAAGTCATTTTGAATGTTATTGTCTCAGGGGGCACAGAGGTTGGTGGTGATGTGCCCAATCATACCGATTCTTTGGATGTGTGCTTCTCTGAGGTGGGAGTTGGCAATGCATTGGCAGTTTTACCCACCCGATCCGTTTCTTCACAAATCACGACCACTAGACCCGCAGCTGGATCTTCCAGTACGCGCAGGTTCACACGACAGGCCCCTCCTGTTCGTGTCGAGCGTCATTACTTTCATTCCGTGGATTATGTTTCTGGTTCCTTCGACACAATTCATCTGGACAGCAGGACATTCACGCAGTGTTTGAGAGTGGCGAGAGCGAGGATGCGTCGGAGTACCCGCCTGGGTACTGTATTACGATGACTCTGACGACGACTGTGGGCAGCGTGGTGGCCACTTGGCCTTACCGGAATTCTGTGCCTCACAGTCTGAACAGGCTCCTACCCTGGGCACAGGTTCTCAGGAGGAGTCTCATGGCGGTGTTTTGGACGCTGCGGCAGCAGAATTTTTTCCGCCAACCATTATTTCAACTGGCAGCGCAACTCTGTTCGAGGAGTGCAATGGCCCAGTTGACAAGGACAACGACGATGCGTCCTACCCACAATTTATTCTTCCGACGATCACGACGAGCACGACTCTTGTGGTGCGTACGACGTCGAAGCTGACCCCTCCGATTACGATTCTGGGGACCACCACGACTCTGGGTCTGGTGGTGCTGACAGCGATTCTTACTCTGTCTACTCTTCTGGTTCGTCTTAAATTTCTAAACGGACAGGCAGGGCTTTCACTTCAGTGTTTCGACCACGAGTAGCTGAGACGGGATTCTCTCCGATGTATTTTAGGATTCAGGTTCTGACCACTTGCGGACAGCTTGCACCGAGTAAGTCGAACTTTCAGGCGGTTAAGTCCTTTCATTCGTTCGCAATCGATGGTTTCAAGCTAAGCCGGCAGGCAGTTCCGATCTTCGTTACATCTTACCCCGTGAGCAGACAGGCGGCACTAGTCTTGGCTGCTGACCACTAGCCGGTAGGAATTTGTATCAGAAGTCTTTTCCG
>LGRX02032021.1:0-25432 GCA_001247695.2 Cymbomonas tetramitiformis | reverse complement strand
AGAACGGGGGATGACGGCGGTGAGTAGAGAGTGCGGGATGCCGGCGGTGAGCAGAGAGTGGGGGATGACGGCAGGCACGAGTGATGACGGAGGCTGTTGGAAAATATTGGCATTGCGTACCATCGGGTACAGCAGGGCGAGGAGGAGGCTACTGGCCTAGTGTCGGGTAGAGCAGGGAGAGAAGGAGGCTACTGGCCGAGAGTGGGCGATGCCTACCGTCGGATAGAGCAGTGTGAGAAGCAACGAGATGGCCGCCACGCAGGCGCCTTTGCGAATCCCAAGCTCTTCGATGTCCTTGTTCACAGTGTCGAGGGAAACCACGATGTGGCTCACATTGGCTCCGTTTCTTCGGCTCATTTTCGGAGGCCTCCTCTGCTCCGTTGTCGTCATCACCATCCTGCATTCACAAGGCCAAAACGATTCAAGAGTCAGGCAATCCAGTGAGGCCCCGCCTGTGGTTGTTGTGTATGAAGCACGCACGTTGGGGGGGGGAAGAGGGGCCCCACCTGCGGTTGTTGTGTGTATGAAGCACGCACGTGGGAGGGGGGAGAGGGCCCCGCCCTGTGGTTGTTGTGTATGAAGCACGCACGTGGGGGAAGGGGGCGGCGCCTGTGGTTGTTGTGTATGAAGCATGCACGTGGGGGGAATAGGGGCCCCGCCTGTGGTTGTTGTGTATGAAGTGCATGCACGCGCGGGGAAGAGGGGTTGACAACCGCCCACCTGCGCCGTGCGGTGCACGCTCAGACATATCCGGAGGGGGGCTCGCCCTGCGCTCCAGATGCAGAGTCACTAGAATCATCCCGAACACCAGCACCACCAGCCACGGCATGCAAGCCATGACGACGTGCTCCACGAGGAAGGCGCTCACCACCTGCTCCGTATCAGAGTCGTCCTCTTCCCCGGCAAGTCCGTGCGTAGTGCACTGCAATTGCGTCATCCAGGCGAGTGGAAGCTGGATCAGACTCAGGGGCGTCGACAGACTCCGGTACAGGATCGTTGGCATGTCCGAGCCGAACATCTCGATCGTCGGGCCCAGTACCTGCGCATAGCCTGTGGTGGCCTCCACGCAAACGTACTCAGCTTGCTTGCTCCGCATAGTTGGCACTGCTAGCAAGAGGTTGCAGACGAAGGCTACATTTGATTGGTCCAGGCACTCAACGTCGTCATCTCGAGGTCCAAGATGCCTCGAGACCGACATGTGGCATGGCCCACGGACGTCCACGCCTCCACAAAGAGGCGCACCCGAGAATGTGTGATGTCAGAGTGCTTAATACATGTCCCACAAACACGGTCATCACAACTGCGAAGCCTGCTTATCCCACTTATAATGACAGTTCATCACAGCTGCAATGACAGGTCATCACAGCTGCGATGACTGCTTATCACACCTATAATGACGGGTCATCGCAGCTGCAATGACAGGCCATCATAGCTGCAATGACAGGTCATCAAAAACTACAATGACAGGTCACCGCACCTGCAATGACAGGTCATCGCAGCTGCAATGCCAGGTCATCAAAAGCTGTAATAACAGGTAATCGCAGCTGCAGTGACAGGTCACCAAAAGCTACAATGACAGGTCATCACAGCTGCAATGACAGGTCATCACAGCTGCAATGACTGCTTATCACACCTATAATGACAGGTCATCGCAGCTGCAATGACAGGTCATCAAAAGCTACAATGACAGGTCATCGCAGCTGCAATGACAGGTCATCAAAAGCTACAATGACAGGTCATTGCAGCTGCAATGACAGGTAATCGCAGCTGCAATGACAGGTCATCAAAAGCTGCAATGACAGGTCATCGCAGCTGTAATAACAGGTAATCGCAGCTGCAATGGCAGGTCATCAAAAGCTACAATGACAGGTCATCACAGCTGCAATGGCTGCTCATCACACCTATAATGATAGGTAATCGCAGCTGCAATGACAGGTCATCAAAATCTACAATGACAGGTCATCGCAGCTGCAATGTCAGGTCATCAAAAGCTGTAATGATAGGTCATCGCAGCTGCAATGACAGGTCATCAAAAACTGCAATGACAGGTCATCGCAGTTGCAATGACAGGTAATCGCAGCTGCAATGACAGGTCATCAAAAGCTACAATGTCAGGTAATCACAGCTGCAATGACAGGTCATCAAAAGCTGCAATGACAGGTCATCAAAAGCTGCAATGACAGGTCATCAAAAGCTGCAATGACAGGTAATCGCAGTTGCAATGACCTGTCATAATAGTTGCAATGATAGGTCACCAAAACTGCATGACAGGTCAGCAACGCTGCAGTGATAAGTCATGTGGAGCCTTGGCGTGTGCAGGCTGCAGGGTTGTCACCGAAAATGACACCAAATACGGTGGTGGCGGTGACGGACGTGTGCGTGGTCTTTTGGTTTAAAAATTTCCCTGCACCAGTCCACACTCCCCACTCCCCCCCCCGTCACTTCTATGGATTTGTTCAGCTGCAACCTTCTTACGGTGTGCTGCCGAGGCGAACGGGATTGTGGAGAGTTCACTGTTCCTACTTGGGGTCCCATCCCCACACAGGCCTGTGTGTCCCAAGCCCTCCCGGTGGCCGATAGTTCACCAACCGGTTGTCGCCTTCCCGACAGCTGCTCATGACTTGGGGACTGATTTCTCCTGTGTGGCTTATCCCTGGACCGATTCCTTTGGCACCACGTTGCCACAGAAGATCGGCTGTGCTATGTACCCGCACCAGGGAACAAAGGATTCAGCACACACCTCGGGATGCTTACCCGGATTGTCCTGTGTGTGCATGTTTATTATGATGTGCATGTTTATCGCACCGAAGGTGCATCTATTCCTCTCGTCCGAAAATGGAAAGAAAAACAAACACACTAATTTCCACACCCTATAAATCATATAACACATTACATGCATGTTCCATATTTAAGACATTCTGTTTTTCAAACACGTCGTCCGATCAAACCGATTCTATCATATTACTGCATTTTTCGATCTAAACGCTTTTATGCAACGGACATTCGACGAATGCCGCCACGTCATCCTTTCCTCACACTTTTAGTCGCTGTAGACATCGCGCTCCCGTCGTCGCAGCCCAGACACGAGACAGATCTCAGATCGAGATACCCACATCGCAATCGAATGGTAAAGCGAGCGCGAGCCGAGCGGGGACGGAGCCCCCGCGACGCGACGCAGGCTTCGACGAGTGGGCTTCACTGTTATAAAAATGTTTTTACACCTTCGGTGCGTCGGCTGGGAGCGCTTCAGCATGCGAGCAGCGTTCATGATTATGATGTGTATGTTTATTATGATGTGTATGTTTTATCATAATGTGTATGTTTATCATGATGTGTAGGTTTATTATGATGTGTATGTTTATCATGATGTGTATGTTTATTATGATGTGTATGTTTATCATGATGTGTATGTTTATCATGATGTGTATGGTTATTATGATGTGTATGTTTATTATGATGTGTATGTTTATTGTAATGTTTATGTTTATTATGATGTGTATGTGTATCATGATGTGCATGTTTATTATGATGTGTATGTTTATCATGATGTGTATGCTCATCATGATGTGTATGTTTATTATGATGTGTATGTTTATTATGATGTGTAGGTTTATTATGATGTGTATGTTTATCATGATGTGTATGTTTATTATGATGTGCATGGTTATCATGATGTGTATGTTTATCATGATTTGTTTGGTTATTATGATGTGTATGTTTATCATGATGTGTATGTTAATTGTAATGTTTATGTTTATTATGATGTGTATGTGTATCATGATGTGCATGTTTATTGTGATGCGTATGTTTATCATGATGTGTATGCTTATCATGATGTGTATGTTTATTATGATGTGTATGTGTATCATGATGTGTATGGTTTTTATGATGTGTATGGTTATTATGATGTGTATGGTTATCATGATGCGTATGGTTATCATGATGTGTATGTTTATTATGATGTGTATTGTTATTATGATGTGTATGGTTATCATGATGTGTATGTTTATTATGATGCGTATGGTTATCATGATGTGTATGTTTATTATGATGTGTATGTTTATCATGATGTGTATGGTTATTATGTTCAAATTGGAGTGCAACAGAATTTTTGTGGTTTCAGACTTTCAGAATCCGTGACTCCTGCTGCAGTAGAGCCGAATGACACATGTAGCTCCGTGACACAAACAGGATGTACAAGTAGCCACGAAGCGACACGCCTGTTCAGCTCTGTTCCTTTTGCTCTTGCAAACAGGAACTTCACGGGTACCTACGGTGTGAGGCACACTGCAAATCCGGTTTGTAAGATTTTCTTCACCTGTTTCACCTGTAAACAGTAGAGTAGGTAGTGACAAGACCACTAGGTTGTACGACGGCAATCGAACAACGACGGGAGATCTAACAGCGAAGTCGCGGGGACGGCGTTTACGACTGCAAACGACGGCTTCACATCGGCTACGGTAGTACGATTGACTCCACTGTGACTCCTTTGAGGGAGAAGAATGGCTGGAACTGCGAAGGGCAAGTCTCCAGAGGATTTCCCTCCCCTCCCGGGGAAGCCAGACATCGGGCAGGCTTCCCCTTCCCCGGCAGCACAGTCCACTCAGGACGTGCTGATGCAACAAATTCTGATCATGCAAAAGCAGCAAGGGGAGCTGCTTGAAATGCAGAGGCAGCAGGCAGAGGAGCATCGCCTGCTGCGTGATGAGCTTCAACGACAAGCACAAATCAACGTGGAGTTGGAGGCGAAGGTGGCAGCGAAGCCTGGGACTTCTGACCCGGACACCGTAGCCAAGACCGCCGAGCAACTTCTGGAGAGGAGGAGGAAGCTGGCGTACGTGCCAGCAGCCTCAATCAACCCGTTCCCGCCGCGGCCGGCTACGTTGACATCGAGAATGCCTCAGTTGTACGACCTGCACGGCAACAAGACGTACGACGCTCTCTCCAAGAAGTCCAACTCCTCAATGAAGTACGAGTGCCTGGATCTGGCTCCGGCACTGTCTTATTTGCACGACGTGGTGTGCGAATGCAACGACACGTTGGACGTGAACGAGGACTGCGATTTGTCGAACAACGAGTGACAAAAACGTTTCCACGCAGTTACCAACTCTGTGCACGGCGTGTACGCGATGCTGTGCAACAGGTGGACGATGCTGGAACTGCGCGGGCAGCTGGAGCAGGAGCCTGGATCTTCACAGCGGGGAGGATCTGACGCTCTACGTGCTAAACTGCAGCTCGTGGAGGACAGAGTCTACCAGGCAGCAGACGGCGTGGTGGCGGACGAGGTGTTGCAGCAGTGGCTGAACGACTTCGACAAGAACCGCGTCAAGGCAATGCTGAGCCTTACGTCGAAAAATGCAGCGAACGCGGAAACGCGGGTTGTGAAAGATCCACGGGACCGGGACCGCTGGAAGGAGCGTAAGAAGTACGAGGAGAAGGACGGTAAGAAGCCTACCGAAAAAGGCGGCAAGGGCCGGGGCGGAAAGCCCGCGGCCGATGTGTGATGTGCGTGCCGCCACCCCGTCCAGCGCAACAGCCCTCTCCGGGCGCTGGGCGGGGAAATCTCACCGTGCAACAGCAGGTGAGACAGCAGAGGGGAGCATGGCGCGCGGCGGGCGCCAGTTCCGAAGTGATGCAATGGATTACTCACGGGGTGAAGTTGAGGTGGAAGCGCGGGCCTCCGCCTCCGTTCGACCACGGGGTGTCACTGAGGGATGCTACGCGGCAGCAGCAGGTGTGGCTGGACGCGGAGAAGGAAAGGCTGCTACAAAACGGTGCCTGGACGAGAGCGACGAGAAGATCTCATGTTTCTCGCGCTTTTTTAGTGCCGAAACCGGGTACGAACAAGTGGAGACTGGTGGTGGACTTCCGATGGCTGAACCAGTGGTGTGTGAAGAATCGCGTGAAGATGGAGACGCTGAAGAAACTAAGGAGACTGGCGAAACCGGGCGACTGGTGCTTCAGCTTCGACCTCCAGGACGGTTTTCATGCGCTGGGGATCCACCCGGACTTTCAACGCTTCATGCAGTTCGACCTGCAAGGGGACCTGCTTCAATGTTCAGCGGTGCCGTTCGGGTGGAACGACGCTCCGAGGGTGTTCTGCAAGTTTGTACGCGTGATGGTGGAAGCTCTACGTTCTCCACAGGCAGCGGAAGATCGCAGAGAAATCAGGAGGCTGCGGGACGGTTCCGCAGTACGACAGCGATGGTCAGTCCGTCGCAGAGCAGGTGGTGCTGGCGAGAACGCGAACCGTCACAGCGAAATGCGAGTACTACCGTACATGGACGATTTTCTGGTGCTGGTCGACTCTCAGAGAGAAGGCTTTCTGCGTCGAGAAAAAGTTCAACTGGTGCTTCATCGACTTGGCCTACGGCGGAACGAGAAGAAAGGCCAATGGGAGCCTACACAGGTGGTGGAGCACCTCGGTTTGGAGGTGGACCTGAAGCTGGGACAATTCCGTGTAACAAAACGACGGGTACACAAAATCCACACCAGGGCGAAGGAGATCCTGTGCGACGCAACGAGAAATCGGAGGTGGATTCCTGCCAGGAGATTGGCTTCCTTCACGGGACTCTGCCAATCCGTGTACTTGGCAGTACCAGCGGCGCGGCTCTACCTACGGGAGCTCTACTTCGTGCTGGCAGAGAAACGCAGCTGGGGAGCAAAGGTAAAGATCTCGCGTGCAGCTCGGGGGACTTAGAATGGTGGTCCAGGCTGCCTGATGAGCAGGTGGAACGGGCGAAAGACCTGGAGATCCCCGACGAGAGCAAAGGTGCACACAGACTCTTCGATGACGGCTTGGGGAGGAGTGCTGAACCTGAAGTTCCCCGCGCGAGGTTTCTGGCCAGACGAGATGCGCAACTGGCACATCACACACCTGGAGCTGGAGGCCGTGTACAAGACCGTACAGGCGTTCCTGAAGGAGCTGGAGGGCAAGGTCGTACGGCTCTACTGCGACAACCAGGCGGTGGTGGCAATGCTCTCGCACTTCACCTCCAGAAACCCGGACCTGATGAGGAGAATGAGGAGGCTCTGGCTGCTGCTGGATCTGCACGACATCGAGTTGCAGGCTCGTTACATCCGCAACGAGGCCAACGTGTGGGCCGACAACCTTTCTCGCTGCGAGGATTTGGACGACTGGAGACTCAATCGAGACTGGTTCGTGTGGGCCAACAAGCAGTGGGGCCCCTACACAGTCGACCGGTTCGCTTCCGAGATCTCCGCGCCGCTTCCTCGGTACTACGCTGCGTGGAAGGACCCGAGGTGCGAAGGTGTGGACTCTCTGACGTACGACTGGCGGGGGGAGAACAATTGGGTGAACCCCCCATGGGCGCTGCTGGACAAGGTGGCGTACAAGCTGCGGGAGGAGGGGGCCGCTGCTACGGTGGTGGCTCCGTACTGGCCGGGACAGTCCTGGTTCAGGGAGCTGGCAGTGACAATGCAGAGAAAAGCACTGCTGGACACGACGATGAGCAACTACGGACCGAAGGCGCGGCGCTTCATTTTATTTTGTGAGCAACACCAACGGCCGTGGTTGCCAGCATCGGAGGCGACGGTGTTGCTGTACATCGCCTCTCTGTTGAAGGACGGGGGCATCAAGTCGGCCTCCTTGCAGCCGTACCTGTCTGCCATCAACAACTACCACGAGGACCTACGGTTTCCTGGACCAGCGAAGGGTCGTTCTGTGACCCGAGCTGTGAAGGGGATGGCGACCATCCAGGCGGAGCTGGCAGTGCAGGAGGAGAACATCGAGACCCAGCGGACGTGGCTGCCAGCGGCACACGTACGACGTGTGCACGAAGCAACGCTGAAGTTGACTCCGAGATCGCCTGAGGAGCTGCGGCTACTGCGAGCCTTCGCCTACGTGGTTGTTGCCTTCGTGACCTTCGGCAGACCGGACACGGGGACTTCGTTGTCACGGCAGCACGTTCATTGTGGCGACAGTGAGTTCTCGGTGGTGCTGCTAAAAGAGAAAGGACGGCGGCATCACCTGGTGAAGAGACGCCTGTGCATCCCCTGGAAGGGGGTGGCTCTTTTGCAGGAGCTGATCGAGCACTGGGAGTTCCACCGTGACACGGCTTGGAACAGTTCTGAGAAGACTCAACCTGGCGCCTACTGGCTGCTACCCGAGGACCCGAAGAACTTCAAGGCTTCAGTGGCAAATGACTGGATTGGTCTGGCTCTCAGCGAGCTGGACTGCAGACCCCCGGAAGGAGGTCACTTTTCTGCACACAGCACCCGGAAGGGTGCCACGACGTGTGCTCGAGCTGTGGGTGTTGCAATGGAGAAAGTGTGCTTGTTCGGAGGCTGGTCACAGTTCTCTTCGGCAGTGCAGCACTACATCGACCCGACAGCTCTGAGGGACACAGACATGGACTACTACTTCGCTTGGTTAACATGGTCACAGTGACAGAGATCAGATTTCTTTTGTGTGCCTCACAGTTTCATCTTTGGTTTCATGGCAAATGAGGATTCGAGCAAAAGAGAAATGTTCAAATTGGAGTGCAACAGAATTTTTGTGGTTTCAGACTTTTAGAATCCGTGACTCCTGCTGCAGTAGAGCCGAATGACACATGTAGCTCCGTGACACAAACAGGATGTACAAGTAGCCACGAAGCGACACGCCTGTTCAGCTCTGTTCCTTTTGCTCTTCCCACCGCTCCCGACCCAGAGGACTCTTTCCTTTTGGTGACGTGCACAGACAGTCTGGACATCTCATCAAAACTAGAATTTAGAAAGCATTCAAAAAGCACTTTATGCATTTTAAACACTTTACAAAATCATTTTAATGAAATGTATTGCGGTGCCTGCCTTTGGCAAATGAGGATTCGAGCAAAAGAGAAATGATGTGTATGTTTATCATGATGTGTATGTTTATTATCATGTGTACCGTTATTATGATGTGTATGTGGGTGGGTGGCTCTGCAGCATGGATGACCAAACGCAACCTCACCTCTGCTTGCCTGCAGCAGCACCACCCAAAGCAGCGCAGCGCAGCAGCACAATCCGAGAAGAACCATCACCGTCTGCCTCCCTCCGCCCTCCACCCTCCACCCCCCGCTTCCATGTTGAATCAAGCTTGCGGAACTTCTCTCGATCGCCACAATTCTGACCAGAGTCTCGATCGATCGGTCCACCGAAGGGCGTGGAAATCCTTGCAGGCCGACGGGTCTTAGCAGCTGCTCAGGCACATGTTTGAGCACCCGCAAAACGCACGAGCACCAGGAATCCTGGGCCTCTAGCGAGGTATATGAAAAACTGCGGATGTTGTAAATGTCGCCGCCCGCCCGCAAGCCTTGCTGCCAGGTGGCACAAAGAAGAGACAGATGCTTTAAGTGGAGCGATTGGTAGCTACACACGTGACAGGCTGTCAGGCTGGAGACAGGTAGTGACACAGGTGACTGGCAGTGACCCACACGCGGTCTGCTCCAAGAGGCCCGAGATGCCAAGTTGCCGAGGATCGTTGGTAATTGCGGAGAGAACCTGCGGAGCTCCGTCAATACACGAGCGAGGGGGAGCAGACCTGCACAAGAGAAGAATTCCCGCAGGGGAAGCACTCGCCGTTATTGATTGAGGACTGGTACCCCCCCTGGCACTCCCCGCACATCACAACGCTGCGGTGGCCAGTGCGGCAGAGGGTGAGCCCTGTGGACACGTCCAGGCCGTCGTACTCACGGCCGGCGGCATCCGACTCGCACTTGCTGGAGCTGGTGCACTCGTAGATATAATCTAGGAAGCACTGCGTAACCTCGGCTTCTTCTTTGTTGGCACACTTCTCCACCCCGGGGGACACCCAGGCGCCCTGCTCTATGTAGTACCTGCGCCATGAGCCAGCCGTACCCGTCTAATGACACCATTCAAAGAGAAGCCGCCGCTCCGTCAGCGCCCCGCCTTGGCGGTCTCTGCCTGCGGGGCTGCTGGTGCAGACCCTCTCCAACAAAGATATAAGCTGCATCGCATCTGCATGGGCGCTCACATCACGCCATACATTATCCTCATATCATGCCAAGCATATCCTCATATCATGCCAAACATATCCTCATATCATGCCAAGCATATCCTCATATCATGCCAAGCATATCCTCATATCATGCCAAGATATCCTCTTATCATGCCAAGCATATCCTCATATCATGCCAAGCATATCCTCATATCATGCCAAGCATATCCGCATATCATGCCAAGCATGTCCTCATATCATGCCAAACATATCCTCATATCATGACAAGCATATCCATATCATGCCAAGCATACCTTCATATCACGCCAAGCATACCCTCATATCATGCCAAGCATATCCTCATATCATGCAAAACGTTATCCTCATATCATGCCAAGCATATCCTCATATCATGCCAAGCATATCCTCATATCATGCCAAGCATATCCTCATATCATGCCAAGCATATCCTCATATCATGCCAAGCATATCCGCATATCATGCCAAGCATATCCTCATATCATGCCAAGCATATCCTCATATCACACCAAGCATATCCTCATATCACGCCAAGCATACCCTCATATCATGCCAAGCATATCCTCAACACCCACGGTGGTCAGAGCGACTGCCGCCTTGACCCGCTTGGGCCGCACCTACTCTATACCAACGGAAAGTGCAACGAGCGATCATCCGCCCGCGGAGGCCATTGGCCACCTCAAAGGCATTGCCAGAGCGCTTGCTTACATCGCACCGTCGGAAGCTCCTGATCCACCTCCGATCCCGCACCTGCTTCCTCCCTTGCAGTCGATGAGATCGCTGGTGCACTCCACACACGCGGCGGTCCCGTTGCCGAACTTCAGGTAGCCCGGGGCACACTCGGTGCAGGTTTGCGATTTGCTGTCATACATCTCCCCTGGGACGCACTCCCGCACTCTCACCTGCAGCCCACCCTCGTGCTCTCAGCGCGTCTCGCTCAGAATCGCTCCCTTCCACCCGCTCCCCCAGGAGCCTCCCTGATGCTGGAGGGCGGCTCCGGGCAGCACGAGCACAGCGTCGTGGGGCTGCCGACAAGTGTATGGCAGACCATGGTGAAGTACCCACCGTCGGATTTCGGGAAGGGAGTGCAGCAAAGACATCAACGGGGGCGCCCTGGTAACCTGCATTGGGCCCTGGCAACCTGTGCTGGGCGTGCAGGGCAACCTGTATTGACACAGGCTCCCAGGCGTCGTTTCCGGCAGGATCGAAGGAGAGCGTGTAGGCGTTGCCCGGGGTGCCGGCCAGCACCAAGCCCTCGAAGTGCGCGCCGGTCTGCTCATATAGCACCACGCTCGCTCCCACCGTGTAGAACAGGTCTGAATCCATCGATGAGTTGCTGGTGATTGTAGCCACCACGCTCTCCCCTCCATCAAGTCCCTGCGCCCGCCACCCCCTGCTGATGACAGCCCTGCATCGCAAGAGTGCCATGCGGTGCTGGCAGGCCAATGCGCGTCGGCATTCCCAGCTTCCGTTATCTGTGTGAGTCCGAACGATGCATGGTGGCACCCACGCCCGGCGAGGAGAGTCGCGCGCGCATGCAGTGCAGGAGCAACTGGCCCGAGGGTGACAGCTTGGCCGCGCGTGTCTGATGTGTGCGCAGGGGGTACCTGCACGATAGAGCCATAGTAATCCCTCGCGACGTATCTCACGGGGGGCTCGATCGGGTGATTGGAGGCCGCCTCAATCAAGTCGATGTCCATCCACCTGGATACCCCGTCCACCTCCAGCAACTGCTGAGCGTGGTACGACACCACGCTGCTCGCATACGTTTCGTTGCAGTTGCACTCGTTGCAGCCCATAGGCACCGACACGTTACTCTGAAAAATCCAGTAGAAGCACTCGCCCGCGCCCGCCAAGTTGTTGTGGAACGCGACTCGGCGCAAGTCCTGGTCCCAGCCTTTCGTCTGCCCGCTCAGGTAGATGCCCCCTCCCGCCAAGGCGGTGTTGTTCTCCAGCCGGCTGTCGTAGACATGCAGGAGCGAGTTGCTGGCCATCATCATGCTCAGGGCGCCCCCCACTGCTTCGTCCTGCACCTCCGTTTCCTGCGCGCGCAGCCGACCACCTCCGCTCACACGCCATGCTGCGCCACATGGCGCGCTGCCTGGCAGTCGCAGCGAGCCTCGCCACCACCACGGCGTGGCGGATCAGGGACAAAAGGGAATGGCATCTCCCTTGACCTCTGGCGCGAGCAACGAATATCCCTTCGCTCCATCAGAAGCGCGTACACAGCGCGCTGCGACGTTTCGGCGACGCCCGCGCATGGAGTGGCGATGCGTGGCAAGCTAAAGGGCCCATGCTTCCAGAAGGCCGCACGGAGTGGCAGCTGCCAGGCTGCGCACGCCACGTGGCCACGTGGGCTGCAGCACTCACGGCTCTGCTCCAAGAAGAAGTGCTTCTGAGAAAGGTGAGTGCGGGGTGCCGCATCGATGGAATTGGGAAGACGAGCGTTAACTTTTGGAATTCAGACAGGGTTATTTGCAAAAAGCAAGCGTAAACTTTCATTCTCAAAAGATATACCAGTTCGCAGCTCGAAACGCCACGAATGTTATCGCCCAATCATTACTGATTGGCCAGTCTAAGTGAAAGTTCACTAATTAGTATGACGTGCCATTGTCGAGTTCATAACGACTGCAGTGACACGTCTGCGATGGGCCGGTGAACTATTACACACTGTGTCTTTCCGATGGTCATTGTATGATCCAACGGCCACGATTAGTTCAGCAGATCTAGATCTAGATCTAAGGGTTTCATAGGGTTTCTTCAGGGTTTGAGCATCCTGACTACTGTGCAAGGCCTAGACAGTCATGCTTTACATCAAACTGATCAGCAGACACTGCAGATTCCAATACCCCTTCTAAAGGGTGACTGTCCAGTTATCCTACTCCCAGTTCTTGGGAATGGTGCCCCTTCAGCCTCCAATCCTTGGGATGGTGCCCCTTCAGTCTTCTGGCTCCAGCTCCAGTCTTTGGGATGGTACCCCTTCAGTCTTCAGACTCCAGTTCTTCAAGTCAGAGGAATGATACTCGGGTCCTCCAAGGAAGCTGCCCACTCGTGGGCCACTTGTGAGCTTATAGCCCAGTATCAGTAGGTTGGTGCCCCTCCAGCTCCAGTTTATGGGGATGGTGCCCCCTTCAGTCTTCATTGGTCTCCACGAGGCAGGTTCATGACACCCAGTCGCTCTCTGTGTACACGAAATATAGGAAGTGCCAGGGGCTTGGTCATGATGTCAGAGGTGTTATCATCAGTTCCAGTGTACAGCGCCTCTGTGTCCTTGGCCTTGATCAGCTCCCTGATGTACATGTTCCTCACTTCAATGTGCTTGGACCGGGAGTTGTTCACGTAGTTAGTGGCCAGGTGGATAGCTCCCTGGTTGTCACAGTACATAGGCACTGGCCTGTATATGTCCACCAGGGAGTCCAGCACGTTGAGAACATACTTGACTTCACGAGCTCCCTCAGACATAGCGATGATCTCGGCCTCAGTAGTGGATAGGGACACGCACTTCTGGATCATAGATGAGAATATGATCAAGCTCCCACACAGGAAGACCGCAATACCAGAGGTGCTTCTCCTGGTCACCTTGCATCCTGCATAATCAGAATCTGTGTAGATGGAGAGAGGCAAAGGTCTGCTTGGTCCAGTGCCACCCCCCCCAGGCACTGAAGCAGTGCGCAGTACCAGCTCGTACTCCCTGGTGCCCTTCAGATATCTCACCACCTGCTTCAGGGCCACAAAGTGCTCTGGACCATACGTGGCGCTACCCTTGACAGGACTGATACTGCTGCCATAATGTCAGGCCTGCTGCAACGAGCCACCCACTGCAGCTGCCCCAGAAGAGCTCGGTAAGGCATAGGTCCCTTACCATCAGCAGGAGCCAGCGCAGTGCCAGGTGACATCGGTAAACTTGCTGGTTTGGCATCATCCAGGCCATAAGTGCTGATGATCTGGGAGATATAGCCAGACTGAGATAAGTATGCTGTATCACTTCCCCAGCGCACTCCGATACCCATGACCAAGTCCAACACCCCAAGATCTTTGCACGCATACTGTGCGTGGAAGGAGGCCACAAAGGTGTCATACCAAGACTTGTCATTGGTGGCCACCAGGTAGTCATCCACGTAGCCAGAATGATAACCTGGAGAGTGGTGTCCCGGATGAAATACAGGCAGGGCTCCACGTCACTCCTCTGCATCCTGGAGTCATATCCCATTATGAACGCATCGGAGGTGTCAAACCACTCTTTGCCAGCCTGCTTGAGCCCATACACCGCCTTCAGCAGCTTGGCACACTTGTGCCCCCCATAGACCAGCCCTCGGGGAAGACGAACATATAGGTCCTCCTCGAGTACTGAGTTCAAGAAGGCTGTGTCAACGTCCATGTGGTATACCATAAGTCCAAGGTTGAGGGCCAGGGTGATGACAATCCTGACGGAGGACAGTTGTGTACATGGGGCAAAGGTGTCGTAGTAGTCCACCCCATACTCCTGTTTGTTTCCCCGTACACATATCCTGCTCTTCCTCTTTAGGAGCTGCCTGTTCTTGTCCAACTTCACCTTTAGCACCAGTGACATCTCCAGTAACTTTACCCCAGCTGGTATGTCCTCCTCGTCCATCATCTGCAAGGCTCCCTTGATCTGCACGAGTGCTTCCAGTTCATCCTGAATGGAGTTAAGCCACTCAGTGCAGTCAGGTGCAGTCAGAACCTGGGAGTGACATCTTGGCTCAGTAACCCCCGCAGGCAGTAGAGACTCCTGCACAGTGGGTGTTTCAGCAGCCTGAACACCCAGGCATGTGTGCGTAGGCGGAAATCGAACATCCCCAGCAGGCAGGTCCATGATAGTGAAGTTGGTGAGGAGGACCACACAATAAGGTTGAGCATGGGGTCCAACAGCACGTCCACAAATCATGGCCTCCTCAGAGTCCCCCTTTCCAGTGACAGCACGCACCTCAGTGAATAGTGGATAGTGAGCATTGACACTCCCATATGAGGGGCAATCCTTCAACAGTGACAGGCGATCACTGCCTGGCTTGAGATATGAGCTCAAACTTACCCAGCACACATCATCAGAGGTTTCCACCTTCACCACAGCCACAATCTCATCACTGTCCTCAGGTAAGTACACACCCTGCTCCAGTACAGCAGTCTCCAATAGTGCAGGCGGAGGATCTCTGTAGGGCGCATCCAGAGCGGTGGCCATGAAGTTGGTCTTGAGAGGGGTCACCGCAGAAGGATCCCATGAGGTCACCACCTTACCCAGCGTGTCCAGCTTCTCCGAGAAGGTGACCATACCAGAGTTGACCACCTTTCCAGACTCACAATCATATAGCAGATAGGCAGATGATACCTCAGAATGTCCAACATATCTGAGTTCACGTGCCCGGTTGCTGAGCTTGTGTTCACGGATCGTGGGGTCAATAAAGGGGTAGGCCATGCATCCAAATACTCGCAGCTGGGACAGGTCCGCATGCTTCTTCCTGATGAGGTAGTAAGCTGAGGTCCACCCCAGAGATTTTCGGAATACACGATTGAGGATGTACACCGCATGGCGGGTGGCCAGGGGCCACATGCTCCCATCAAACCCAGAAGTCAGTAGGAGTGCTCTGGCCATGGCTTGTACATCTCGGTGTGACCTCTCAACCCTTGCCTGGTTCTCATGCAGGTATGGGGAGCCATGCCTTTGCTCAATACCATGCTCCTCAGAAAAAGTTGCAGTTTGCCCAGCTATCATAGTACTGTCACCATCAGTGTGGAGCACCATGTGGTACTCGCAGGACAGGTTCATGGTGCTTCGCAGGCGCTTCACCTCCTGCAGATATAGCTGGAAGGCCTTGAGATAGTCCGACTTCAGCTTGAGGAAGAATATGCATATCCATGTCGTGGAATCATCGACGAACAGCACGAACCATCTGTACCCCCCAGCACTGGTCCTGAATGGTCCACATGTGTCTGACCATACAAGATTTCCCAATTCCTTGGACAGCTCCCTCCCAATGGGTTTCACAGAGGGCCTTATGGCTTTGGTCAGCCTACAGGCAATGCACCTCTCGGGGCAATGCTGCACTGGGCTGCCAGAGTACTGTGACTCACTGATGGGCATAGGCACACTATGAGCAAACATGTGATCAACGGGCTTGTCACCAACGTGACCCAGCCTCACATGTTGTAGCAGCTTGATGTCAAGCTGCTCTGTGGTGTGCGAGTCCTTGTACAGAACCACCACTGGCCACTTGGTGTCCTCGATCCACACACGATCTTCTCCACAGGGTTCCAGGTTGGCCACGTTATAGCATGACTCCCTTGGTGCAGAAAAGATCTTAGCACCAACAGGGTATTCATGAATAACATCAAACCGAGAGACCAGACTCCACCAGCTCGCTGTGACCCATTTAGGCAATATGAACATGAACTTGGTGTTGGAGGGGTCTCTGTCGAAGTCGGTGAGGGCCTTCTGGAGACACTGTAGAATGATGTCGTGGTCAAATGGCGGGTTCCCATAGCAGTGCTTGCCAGCCCAATCCTTACCAAAACATGTGTCAGTAATGGTACAGTAGTGATCCAGGATGTGGTTGTCATCAGAGGAAAATAGTTCCAGGAGGAAAGGGCCATGAGTGGTGAAGTGAGGCTTGGTGTCCTCAAATTTCCAGTCAGAGCGGTCTCGTTGATCATCAGTATGTTTGACAGCACAGGCTAGATGAGTGTCCAAAGTGCTATATGTGTCCTCATGCATAATGTACTGGTTGCCAACTCTGGCAAAGGAGAACACCACCCCCCCTTTGGACACAGTTCTGGCCCCAAAGTCCACACGGAAACCCGCATCCTCGAGTGCCACCACAGATAAGAGGTTGAAGGGCTGCCCAGGTATGCAGTGTGTGCCCAGGAGCTGCAGCCCAACCATGCGCCCAGACTTCACATCCTTCTTGGCAAAGGTCACGGAGCCACTGCCAGAGGAGTCCACAGACTGACTCTGCACCACACTGAAAGTCTCACAGGCTGTGGTGTCATAGTCCGCATTGAACACCCGGACAGAGTTGAAAATGTGCTTGGTGGCGCCACTGTCGATAACGGCACTCTTGTCCACAGCAGACTGAGTGCCACTGCCGCCAGCACTCGCACCACATGCCACCTGAGCATGGCCAGCATCAGAGGCACAACCCACATCAGATGCCCAAGCATCACAAGGCACCCAAGCACACTCACCACGTGGGTCATAGCCCAAATCCAACTCCTCGACGAGGTCATCACAGGCATCATCATAGTAGCTCTCACAGTGGTCCTCATAATAGTCACTGGGGAGCAGAGCCACAGAGCAGAAGCGAGTCTTGCGAGGTGGAGAAAGCAGTCCAGAGGCCCAATCATCAGAGGGGCTGTAACCCACTCCTTCAACGGGCTGCCCAAGGCTCATGTACTCTTCCTCCTCGTCAGAGTGTCCATGGTACATGCCCTCCTCCTCCTCGTCAGAGTCAGAGGCATCCTCCAGGTCTGGCAAAGAATCACCATCACTTGAGTCAGAGTCCGAACCAGAAACAAGGCTGGCAACAGACCCAGCACCACTCTCAACTGGCTGCCCAAGGTGCATGTCCTCCTCTTCCTCGTCAGAGTCAGAGGCATCCTCCAGGTCTGGTAGAGGATCATCATCATCCGAGCTAGAGTCTGAGTACTCAGGCCAGGCATTGGTACCCCACCCCTCACCGAGGGACAGCATGCTTCCAAAGCCCTCCACTACCTGTATCAAGGTCCTGGTGGCCCCCCCGAGCTTAGACGCCCAGCTATGCAGGTCTACCAGCGAGGTGCGCACCATGACAGACTCCAGCTTCAGCAATATGTCCATGTCATCCGTAGCCTGCCTGATGACACTGAGCTGGTAGAGGATCATCCCGGCACTGACAGTGTGTTCAACACCACGAGGAAGGGTAGTGCCCCTGTCAAGTATGTGGTGAGCACGAAGGAATATCTCCACAGACCCAGCCATCATGACAGAGTGCCACCGTTGTAATCCAGGCTTGAACCATAACTGCCTCGGGGATATCTGAAAAGTGTCACCCAAGTGCTGATCACGTCCATAATCCCACTGGGCCTGTGTCCTCTTCAGGCGAGCCTTGTCAGGGAAGAAGGCAGTGAGGACATCAATGTAGACCCACGAGTCATAAATAGGCACAACCTTGGTGCGGTGACGACGGCTGAGCACAGGAGAATGCTTGTTGGGAACGTAGCAGTGGCGCTTCTTCCTGGTCCTGCGAGGAGGGCACCCCACTGAAGACAATTCCACACGAGGTGCACTCACAGTGCCCTCATTGTCCCCAGTGTACCCACCAGTGGTGTGGGATATAACAAGCTCAGGCTCGCCCACGTCCGCCAGGACAGAGTAGTAATTGAATACCGGGAACACAGAGGACTGGGACTCCACAGGTACAGAGCCCCGACCACATATCCAGGGCTCGCACGGGGCCGAACTGGAGGCCAGTGACCCAGAGATGTTGAGATTACCAGCCTCACCTGACCCTGAGCTCAGGGCAGATTGTGCACCGTCCAGAAATGATGACTCCACCAGTCCGGAGTCCTGATACGTCGATAGCTGGCCCGAGGCCGGGCAAGGGGTCAGCGAGCCAGAGATGCTAGCACGACCAGATTTCAATAGCCCAGAGCTGTAATAACTGGCATATATATCTTCACCAGTCTCACTCAGACCAGGGTGTAAGTCAGATGGACCAGCCTCCCGAATGGCAAAAAGGACCTCACCAGCCTCTTCCAGTCCAGGATGAAGCTCAGATTGCCCAGCTGCAGCACCAAGATGTTCACCAGGCTTCGGTAAGCTACCATTCTTCTCGTAGTCAGCCACCCTCTTGAGAATTGCCGCCTTGGTAGTCGGTGAAGCCTTCTTGAAGAACGCCTCCCGCTTCTCAACGTTCGTGATGAAACAGTCCTTAGCAGAGTGCCCACGTCTGTGACAGACAGGGCACGGGACTTTGACAGCCAGTAGCTTTCGCTTCGCCTCCTCCTGCTTACGCCTGTCGTCAGCAATGGCACCAGCAGCCTCAGATTGAGTACCCAGCGCGTGGGCAGTTTGCGCTACAGCAGCGCGCGGGGCGAGTATGGTGTCGTAGTGAGATGTTACTTGGTCCGACAGCACACTCGCGGTCGGCAGGGTCTCAGACATGAATTTGGCCTTGAGGAGCATATAGTCGGGGTGCAGTCGCACAATAGCCATGGCAGAAAATATGGTCTCAACCGTCTCCATACACAGAGGCTTGCCAGAAGGAGTAACGCGCGCGTTCGCGGAGTACTCGCGTACACGCCGAAGAGTCTCCTTCGACTCCAAAAACGTTGGGAGAGGAGGGGCAAGTCTCGAGAGTTGATTCGGTAGCGACAGCAGCTTATCCACTTGGGTGATGAAGTAGACGACGCTGGTGTTGCGTCGCAATTTGGATAGCTCAAGCCAAGCTCCGTGACCGTCAGAATGTTGTTCGTAACTGCGAACGACAGCGTTCGCAGTGCCAGTGGTAACACGGCAGAGGAAGTCATAAAACAGTTGATTTGCTTCCTCAAGATAGAGGTCATCCCCCCTCACCATATGAAGCGAAGTAGATTCCGAAAGCAGTAGCGCAAGAGAAGGGTGGCGCATAGAAGGCTTAATTTTCGCAAGCCACTCGTCCCAAATTCCTTCCTGGTCAGTTTCCTTGCCAGAAAAGTACGAGTCCGCGGAAAGCCCCTTGGTCATATCAGAAAGACCTGGTAAAGGACGTCGCCCACCAGCGGGCGACGAATTGAGATGTTTGTCCACAGGGACAGTGGCGCTGGGAGCTGAGTGATGAAGGCCGCGCATATCGTAGAGCTGAGCACTCAAACCTTTCATCATTTCCGTAAGCGCCGAGATTTGCTCCTGCTGACTACTCAGCGCAATATCTCGCAAAGACGACTCGCCAGGCTTCTCTTCATATTCTGGCGCGCCACCAGGAGGTGACGGTGTCGTCGCTTGGCTATAGCTCTTACTCCCTTTGACCATAGTGAATTCTCTTACGCGCAGTGGAAAGTTTGCGTGATAAACAAAAATGGATCCTCACTTACAATGTAAGTGGGCCCATAACCTTTTGGAATTCAGACAGGGTTATTTGGAAAAAGCAAGCGTAAACTTTCATTCTCAAAAGATTTACCAATTCGCACCTCGAAACGCCACGAATGTTATCGCCCAATCATTACTGATTGGCCAGTCTAAGTGAAAGTTCACTAATTAGTATGACATGCCACTGTCGAGTTCATAACGACTGCAGTGACACGTCTGCGATGGGCCGGTGAACTATTACACACTGTGTCTTTCCGATGGTCATTATATGATCCAACGGCCACGATTAGTTCAGCAGATCTAGATCTAGATCTAAGGGTTTCATAGGGTTTCTTCAGGGTTCCTTCAGGGTTTGAGCATCCTGACTACTGTGCAAGGCCTAGACAGTCATGCTTTACATCAAACTGATCAGCAGACACTGCAGATTCCAATACGGGGCCGTGACAAGATACCACAAACGCATACATATTCCCAACCCAAATGCAAAGCAGCATGGAAAGATGATACGATGTGACCGATCGTCGCCAAACAACTGTTGGTCTCTGGGTTACGGAGTAAGCAGACTCTGCTGGCATGCCCCCCAGTGGCTCCCGGTCGATGGATGGGACCTGTTGGTCCATGGTTATGTCATGAATGCAGTCACACCACACAGCATGGACACCCCATGTCAAAAAAAGGAAACATGCGGGCACCTAAGGATAAGCACACACACACAGCGGCGCTTCAGGGAGCGGCGGTACATGGAGGAGAACGCAGAAGGGGGAGAGCAGGTGGACGGCAATGGAGACGAGGACGAGGACGAAGAGGCGACACATGGCGGGGCTGTGGACTGGAAAGAGAAGTGGATCCGGCTGCTTTTTTTGGCGCTTGCACGAGGGCTTGCAGGGTTGATCATCAGGCGGGCTGTGGGGCGGTGTCCAGCCGGAAGTGGGTGGCGCTGGGCTGGCGGAGGGCGTGTGAGAGGTGGCATGGGCCCGGACCTGGATCGGGGGGAGGCGGACCGACGGGAAGGGGCGGAGAGGTTGGCGCTGATGGACAGAGCGTGGGAGGTCGCGTTCGAGGAGACTGATTATGCCACGCAGGATGGATCTGGTGGTGGGACGCAGGAATCTGAGGGAACGCAGCGTGAGCAGTCTGGGCAGGCCTGAGGCGGAGCATCTGGGCACTGTGGGGGGTCAAGGAAGGGGCACCGCCGAGGCGCGATCTGGGGGGGCGCGTGCAGGCACCGGCGGGCTCATCCAGGCGGCGTCAAGTGTCGAGGATATCTTGAATGAGTGGGATGACCTTTTGTCGCCGGGCCCGGGGAGTGGGGTCTGGACTCAGGAGCAGAGAGGGGCCTCGCCGGAGCAAGCAATGGCCTTGGCTGAGGGAGGGGTGGCCACCTTGATGGGGGCGAGCAGGCGGGTGGCCGGCCTTCTTGGGGGGGTTGATGGCATGGGGGGAACTGATGAGGATGACGGGGGAGATGTGGGGAGGTCCGCGGGTGGAGTTGACACACGCCGGGCCCCTCAGAGCCCAGGGGCCCATCCCGGCAGCGATGACCACTTACAACAGGTTGCACGGCAGCATACGGCATCTCATCAGCTTCCGTGCCCACCGGGCGAGGTTGCTGGCCGTGCCGGAACTAACGGTGAGCAGCTGTCGGGAAGGCGACGACCGGGTGGTGAACTATCGGCCACCGGGAGGGCTTGGGACACACAGGCAACTGTGGGGATGGGACCCCAAGTAGGAACAGTGCGGCGTGACAGTTACAGCGCAAGTGTGGAGCGCATTGCTCAAGTTCGCAGCTTCCTCGCAAGGCAATCGGCGCAAGGGCTCCAGTCACGGGGAGTTGGTGCTGGGGGTAGAGGGCTACAGGCGCAAGTCGGTGGCGGATGCGCAAGTTTGGATGAGGGCAACCCAGTTTATCATTCTCAGCCCCTTGGGACAGCGCTTGGGCATTCTGGCCGTGGCGTGGGTGGGCAAGCTCTCTTGATATCAGGCTGTAGGGGGCAGCGGGGTGATGTGGGATGTGGGCTTGGTGGTGAAGGGGTGGCTCGATTGGCGGAGGTGAGCCGGCTCCAGAGACACAGCAGCAGTGTGCCAGCAGGACAGCCGCAGAGGGGCTCAGGTGGCCCAGTGAGGCTCAGGGAGCAGAGGGGTGGTCTTGCGCGTGGGCTTGGTGGTGGAGATATGGCTCGCGCAGATCAGGCGGCAGAGATGGACCGGCTTCAGGCACAAGGCGGCAGTGCGCTGGTGGTGCAGATGCAGAGGAGCTTGGGTGGCTCAGCGAGGCTTAGGGGGTCCCATTCTTCACTAGTGAGCTCCGGAGAATCCGGATGAGTGTCCCGAAGTGCGTGCTGAATCCTTTGATCCCCGGCGTGGGTACATAGTGCAGTCTTCTGTGGCTACGGGGTGCCAAAGGATTCGCAAGGATAAGCATACACACACACTGAACGGCATGAGATCGGCCAGCAAAAGCCAGCCCACCATCATCCCAGTGGATGTGAGAAGCAAATCAAGAGCAGGGCGGGGCCGTGACAAGATACCACAAACTCATACATATTCCCAACCCAGATGCAAAGCAGCATGGAAGGATGATACGATGTGACCGATCATCGCCCAACAATTGTTGGTCTCTGGGTTACGGAGTGAGCGAATCCTGCTGGCATGCCCCCTAGTGGCTCACAGTCGATGGATGGGACCCGTTGGTCCATGGTTATGCCATGAATGCAGTCACACCACACAGCATGGACACCCCATGTCAAAAAATGAAAACATGCGGGCACCTAAGTGCTCCCCACAAAAAACATAGAAGGTGGACTTCACCACCCTCTGCCTCTCCTTGCAGCAAAGGCGGACGAATCCATCGAGCTCTCCAAGAGGCAGTGCCCGCCAAAATGGCACCACAGGGACAACCGCCTCCCAAAACCCACTTCCATCCGGCGGCCGTCCCCGTTCACAGCGATGCGCCAGTACCTCACATCAGGGTCAAAAAACACAAGTCCCCCGGCATGTGTAATACCCATGAGCACTGAACACGGAGAGGGAGCAAGCATCAGACGAATCCAAGACACTCCCAAATAGCGAGCCGCAGACGAATCCCCGACGCCCTCAAAGAGGCAGTACCCGTCAGAAGGGTACCACAGGGACAGCCACAATCCCATCATCCAAATCATTCCAGTGGCCGTCCCCGTTAACAACGAGATGTCAGCACCCCATAACGTGGCTGTCAACCACCAGTCCCCCGGCAGGTGAAAAAGCCCCAAGGCACTGGACATAAATAGAGCCAGCCGCAGACATATCCCCGACGCCCTCAAAGAGGCAGTACCCGTCAGAAGGGTACCACAGGGACAGCCACATCCCATCATCTAAAGCACCCAAGTGGCCGTCCCCGTTAACAGCGAGATGCCACAACCCTATGGCGAGACGTATTCCCGGTCAGCTATGATGGCCCGAACTCCCACCCATTCGGACCTGGCACAATGACACCGTCACATAAGTCCCCCAGCTTACGCCTGACGCGCGAGATCCGCAACACACACACTGAACGGCATGAGATCGGCAAGCAAAAGCCAGCCCACCATCATCCCAGTGGATGTGAAAAGCAAATCAAGAGCAGGGCGGGGCCGTGACAAGATACCACAAACACATACATATTCCCA
The DNA here is from genome assembly GCA_001247695.2 of Cymbomonas tetramitiformis. Taxonomy (NCBI): domain Eukaryota; kingdom Viridiplantae; phylum Chlorophyta; class Pyramimonadophyceae; order Pyramimonadales; family Pyramimonadaceae; genus Cymbomonas; species Cymbomonas tetramitiformis. The sequence goes on along the minus strand of LGRX02032021.1, from coordinate 1,752 downwards.
ACCCAAATGCAAAGCAGCATGGAAAGATGATACGATGTGACCGATCGTCGCCAAACAATTGTTGGTCTCTGGGTTACTGAAAGTTACGGAGTAAGCGGACCCTGCTGGCATGCCCCCCAGTGGCTCCCGGTCGATGGTAAGCACACACACACGTCACAGGAAGCATGAAACATTTGAGGGAGTGAGTTTGCTCACCTGTACCCCCGTGACCGGGCCACCACAGTGCTCTGCATTCTTGTAGAACCACTCCTGTAAAGAGAATGGGACGCAAGCACCAAAACGGAAGCGCGGTGAGCCAGATACCAGCAACAGGCGGAAATGGGCCGTTCGGTGAATGCTAGGGGCGCACTAGGGGCGCAGGGATCAGTTGGGCCAAATATCAGCAACAGGCACGTTTTGGCCCATTTGGTGATTGCTCGGGGCATGACGGGTTAGTGGGTACGCAACACTGGCTGTCCAATCAAGGGGCATTTGGTGCGTGCTAGGGGCAGCACGGGCGGTAGGGGCAGCACCAGCAACTGGCGAGTGAGGTCAGGTTTTGCGGACGCAGGGTTCAGCATGCCGTTCTTGATCATCTTCTCCAACTTCTGCAACCACGGCGGGTTGCTCTGCATTGTCCTGCTGCTGTTGGGCATCCTGCAGTTCGAATCGAACCCAATACTGCTCGGCGCATCGTATCGCAGCAGACCCTGGAAAGCACATAGGGTTTGGCCCTTCGACACCTCCAGCCACGTGCGCTTGGCGAGGGTGACGTGCGAACTACCAAGACAAGAAAAGTCGACGAGAGTCGTTCGGCCCACCGGACGCGCCGCACAACGTTGCCAGGGCAGCAGAACTTCACCTTCTTGAGATGTCATCCTCGCCATCCGAGTCCAACTCGAAGACCAGGTCAGCGAAGTCATCGTCTGATTCGTCAGACTCATCTTCACTGTCAGAGTACTTCGCCATATCACTTGGATGGCTGTAAAGCAACAACCGCGTACATTCAGATGGCTGGTACATGGCATCTCTGTCCACTAGTAACTTTGCCTCAAGCCACGGGTACATGCCAAGGACTGTCACTTGTTGTAAACAAAGCTATTTTGACTTTATCCTGATGGTGAGATGCGGCTATCCAAGCCCTATGGCCAGAGCCGCTGACCACTCCACCCTCCTCGTTTCCGCCCTGGCTGCCAAGCAGCCGTTAAGGGGTGCTAGGGGTCTCCGCAGCTCCACGAACCTATATCGAGCACCATCATCCTTGCCACCCACCACGTCTATGCTATTGCTATGACACAGCCTATAAGGCCGCCAGCTTGCTCTGTGCAACGCACATATCGACGACTTACTGCACGCCCACAGCACTCAAATCCCTATTCCCTACATCTGCGAAGCGGGACTACTGCCGCGTACGGCTTGAGCTTCAGCGGAGGCGGGCGAGACCAGTGGCAAAGGGCGTACCCCTTGCGAAGAGGTTTGTTCAGGACGACGCCGTAGCTACCCTCCTTGCCGTGGTTCAGCAGCAGCACGACACTACGGGAGAAGAAGTCTCTGTGAATCAGGGGATGCGAGATGAGGATGGATCCCGTCACCGGGGCCACAAGGGCCTCCACCTATTCCGGAAGTCCCAGCTCAACTCAAAGCCTCAGAGTAGTGGCGAAGTAGGACACTTCGTTGGATCCAGGTGGCATCGCGTGTTGCTGCTGAGGCTCGACAGCCGCATATGTGCGTGGATAATGAGACACCGCTTCCACAGTCGACCAGCACGAAAAT
>LGRX02032020.1:0-13850 GCA_001247695.2 Cymbomonas tetramitiformis | reverse complement strand
GCGTGTGACATAACGCCAGGATCAAGGCGCGTGTGACATGACGCTAGGATCAAGGCGCGTGTGACATAGCGCCAGGATCAAGGCGCGTGTGACATGACGCCAGGATTAAGGCGCGTGTGACATGACGCCAGGATCAAGGCGCGTGTGACATAACGCCAGGATCAAGGCGTGTGTGACATGACGCTAGGATCAAGGCGCGTGTGACATGACGCTTGTGATCGGGCGCGCGTGTGACATGACGCTAGGATCAATGCGCGTGTGACATGACGCTAGGGGCGTTCAAGCACCTGGGGATGCAAAGCCGGCGCTATGCCGGCGACACTCCGGGACCGCCCCACGGACATCCGCAGGAGACAACTAGACACCCCAGCCCCTTGCATCTGGTTGCCAGGAAGGGGGGCTTAGTCTGTGCCGAGGGTGTCTTATGGGGCGGCAGATTGCTGGGTCCGGAGGCGTGCCCTGCGCCCTGCCCATCAGCTGCTGCTGGGAGCCACAGCGCGGGGAAGGCTGGGATGCAGCACACAGCGGCCTCCAACCCAGTTCCGCCCATGCCCAGCCCCAATTTGGTATCAACGGGCGCAGCCTCGGAGGGGGGCAGCATGCACGGCGGGATGGCGGTGGAGTCTGCAGACCTGCACGCAAGGCCAACCAGCCAGGCCAAAAGCATACTCAATGAGGATCCTGACACGGTCAGGGCCGAGGAGGCGGCCGAGGGGAACCCGCGGGTGGCACAGCTGCGTGTGCTGGTGAGTAAGTACCACGGCGAGAGCAGCCGGGCCGTACATCGGCGCGTGCCCCCCCGGCACCGTGCCGCGGAGTGGTGGCAGCTGAAGGAGCAGCTCGATGCAGCACCCATGTATGCTCCCCCGGCTACTGGGGCCGGGGAGCTCGGGGGAGAGGGAGGGGGGCAAGCACGCGGCTTCTGGGGCGCCCTGATGCAGGCACGCTCCCTCCCCGCTGCACAACCCTTGATCTTCTTCAGCCCTCCGCCTTCACGTCCTCGCCCGTCCGCCCGTACCAACCGCTTGTGTGCCCCCTACCCTCCCTCAGTTGCGTGCTGCGTCGCTTCTCTGCGCTATGACCCTGACCGCTCAGTGACCCTGCCAGCTCAGCGACCCTGCCAGCTCAGCGACAGTTGGCGTAGCGTGGTGCTCTCAGGAGCCCACGACATGGACTGGCAACCCTCGAGGGAGGTGACGGGAGATGGCGGGAGAGGGGAGGGCGCTGCAGGTGGTGCGGGAGCGCTGCAGCGCCGCGGGGACGACCGCACTTGAGGAATGCGAGCTCGGGTGGGAGCTCGTGGCGCTGGCATCACAGCTATACCAGCACCCACCGGGGGTTGCCACGCACCCCGGGGACCGGGCGGATGGCGACGAGTGGGCGGAGAGTGCTTGGAATGTGGTGCACGACCTGCTTCGACTCAGCCCTCCCCTGCACGGCACCGGCGCTCCTTGCCCGAGCAGATACGCCCAGGTGCCCCGTCGTGCCCCCAGGCCCCGCCCGCCGGTGCACTGATTTGGTGAGCTAGCCAATCCTAACCTAGCCAATTCCTCGGAGGCGCGTGTTCCTCGAGGTTGCTTGTTGAGAGTTTGGGGAGGAAGCCTGGCGCTGCGCATGCGTGGGCGCACGGCTCCCCGGGGCAGCGCTCAGCCCTGTTTGGTGCCTTGGTCGGCCCGGCTTGTGGCGTGCCCCCGCCTGGGCGGCCTCCTCAATACAATGAAGGAGCAGGACGTGTGACGCGCGCGGAGCGGCTGGGACGTGTGACGCGCGCGGAGCGGCTGGGACGTGTGACGCGCGCGGAGCGGCTGGGACGTGTAACGCGCGCGGAGCGGCTGGGATGTGACGCGCGCGGAGCCGGCTGGGATTGTGTGGACGCGCGCGGAGCGCCGGGACATGTGACGCGCGCAGAGGCCGGGACGTGTGACGCGCGCGGAGCGGCTGGGACGTGTGACACGCGCGGAGCGGCTGGGACGTGTGACGCGCGCAGAGAAGCTGGGACGTGTGACACGCGCGGAGCGGCTGGGACGTGTGACGCGCGCGGAGCGGCTGGGATGCGCAGGAGGTTTTGCATCACCGAGTGCTCCCGCTGGTGCAGCGGTGGCCGCGGGAACGCCAGCCGGAGCCCGTCGCGGTGAGGCTGTGGATGGCCCTGCTCGCCCAGGCCACCCCTGCTGCATCCACGGGGGGTGAGGTGGGGATTGACCTGGACGCCACCGTGATAAACCCGCTATTCCGCACAGGCGCTGCAGCGCACTCCCAAAAGGACCGCCAGCCATCGAGCTCATGCTGTGCTGCCGCCGCCACCCTGGGGACTGGGACGAGCTCGATCCCCTTGCAAGAGGTGCCCACCCCCTACCAGCCCAGCAGGCAGGCGGGAGGCTCCTGTTATTCGCTCGTGAATAACAGCTTCTTACTCCTCATCACCCTGGTGACATATAGTGGGCCGAAGATGTCCACATTGCGAGCAGCAGGCTCCGGAGCGGGTGTTTCACCTGGAGTTTGTGGTGTGGTTCGGCTCAGAAGGCCGAACGCTCTGAGTGGTTCTGAGCGCAGGCGTGGGTGGTTTCTGGCAGGGTTCTCCGTGCTACCACGTTATCCGTCTGGCAGAGGCCCACGTCAGGGCTCTCCCCTGCACTGCCTCCGCGGCCGAGGTGCTGCGCCACGTGCAGCCCTTTCTGCGTCCGATCAACCACGCCGCCTCCGGCCTCCCGGGCTGTCATGCGCGCCACGCCGCCGCCATGCTCGCGCTACTGCACACCGAGCTGCTTCGGCGCGGCATCACCAACCAGGCCGCCGCCCTGCTCAAGCGGCTCAAGCCCCTCGCCTCCGCTTCTGCTGCCCGGTCCTGTCAGCAGCGGGGGGGGCACGCGAGCCTGCCTGCCCGCCCGTCCTCGGCCGTACACACCGCTGCGGAGCCTGGCGCGCAAGAGCCGGCCGCGCAGGAGAGCTGTGCGGTGCCAGCGGCGCAGCGGCAGATGCTGGCAGCGGTCCTGGAATGGATGCAGCAGGAGCCCACCATGAGCGCCTGGGCGCGCTCTGAGCGAGACTCCGCGGAGGGTGGGGGGGGCGCGCCCTTCCCCGAGGCTGGGCGCTGGCTGGAAAGACTGAAGACGTCGGTGGAGGAGATGGCCGACACGGATCTCGGACACGAGGAAGGCAGTGCAGCGGCGGCAGTGACAGCCTGGTCAGTGCTGTTGAGGTGTAGATGGCGACGATGGGAGGCGTGGAGGACGCAGACCATCGTGCGGGCACAGTGGAGTTCGGCTCGGAGAGCACGAGCTGTGCGGCTCCACGTGGCGGCGCTCAGCACGGCGCTGCTCCCGCGGGAGGTCACGCACCCTGGGGCCCCGGCCTCGCCGGAGCACATCCTGATGCCCGCTCCGGCCGTGTGCGTGTGGCTGCTGCTGACATGCCTGGGCGATGCAGCGGATGTGGCAGCAAGGGCGGCCCTGGAGGACGCCCTCCGGCGCCAATCCCCGACCCTAGCACGACCTGCAGCAATGGGCGAGGCGCACTTCACCGCCCGGCTTTGCCGCGAGCTTGGGGCATGGTGGTGCGGGCGGCCGCGGGGCACATTCGGAAGTGGAGGTGGGCGCGGAGGACGGGACGACGCATACCTGCAGGCGGTGCACAGCTTGATGGACCTCTCGATGGTGGCTTCCCAGCGCCAGGCGCCCGGCGCAGGCGGCGCCTCTGCCGGTGCCAGCAGCGTGGCATCCGGCCTGCTCGAGAACTGCCCGGCAATGCTGACGGCGCTGGCGGCGCGTGGTGGGAGCCGTGCGGAGGGAGGTGCCCGTCGGGCGCTGCTTCCGCAGCTTGTGGGCTTGGCGGCTTGGGGGGGGGCCTCGCAGGCGTTCCAAGCGATGAAGGGCGCCGTGCAGGCCGTGCGGGGAGAGCGAGGGTGGCAGCTGGGGAGTATGCAGGTGGAGCTCGTTCAGCTCGTGGAGCTTGCAGTGGCCGCAGATGGGGAGGCAGTGAGGGTTGCGGGGAACGTCGGGGCCCAGGTGAGTCGCCGCCCGTGCCAGCATCGCCGGCCGCCGGCCTCTCGCTGGAGCACGCGCTCGCCGGCAGACCCGCCTGAGACGCGGAGCAGCATGCAGGGCGGCGTGAGACACACCTTGTTTTGTGTGACGCGCGTGGCGGCATACGGAACGTAAGGTGGTATGTGACGCGCGTGGCAGCGTGACACGCGTATCGTGATGCGACTGGGTTATACACGTCAGAGTGCAAGATAATGAAATTCATAATTGCACTGGGTAATAAATTGCGCACTCATAAGACTACTGGGTAATGAATTACGCACTCGGTATTAGCAGACACCTGACCACGCAATGCGTGAGGCATGTACAAGTGAATGTTGGTCCCCGTGTTCCCATTGCGTCACCTGAGCCGCGGAGGCGAGGCGCCCGCAGGAAGCCACGCTGCAGCAGGTGGCTCACGGCATGACCGCGGCGCTGGAGGAGGCGGATGCTGCGACACTGTGCGGATACGTGGGCACCGAGGTCCTGCCGCGCTTGTTCTGGGCCTACGGGGCGCGCAGGGTGGAGCACGGTTACCTCGGAGGGGCGCAGCAGCGGGACCTGGCAGGCGTGCTGCGGCTGCTGGAGGCGGTCGTGCGGGCCTCGGGGGAGGAGGTGCGGAGCGAAGTGGCGGCGGGGCTGGGGCACGACGTGGTGCGCATCCTGGAGGCAAGCTCCGCGGGGGGGGCGCGCGCAGGCCTGGGGGGGTCCGGGCAGACACTGGATTCGTGGATCGACAGTCCGCAGGTGCCCTCCCTGCTGGAGGGGTACTCGTCCCTGATTTTGTTATCGGCACCGGGGAGCGTATGGCAACCCACTGGCGGGGGGAAGGCGCCTGCCCACCCCCAGCAATCCCTCATGGAAGCTCTCCGCGACCCTCAGGAGGCCGCAGAGCGCTGGGAGTCAAGCCACTGCACACGCTCGAATTCCGCCGGCGTAAACTCCGGGCGCCCTTAGCTCCCGGCCACAAGGGAAGCCCAGAGGCGTCGAGATCTAGGGGCCCCGAGGTTTTGGTTTGGAGGGTCTCGGGGCCCTCCAAGCCCCTGGCCAGGAGGGACTCGATATGTGAGGTATGAAGTTGGCTTGTGGTGCCAGGAGCCCTGATGCGTGCACTGGTTATGATTTGACGCTGGGAGTGACTGATTGTGGAATTTACAGGTCGTCGCCGCCGTCGTACGGCTGTTGGATGCCTTGACAGCCGTAGGCCGGGCAGGCGCAGTGCTCGCTGGGGCCCCCTCTGGGGCCCCCTCTGAGGCCGCAGGAGGTTCCCGCGTGGCGCTGCTGCACTCCCTCGGGATCGAGTGGGCGGTGCTCCAGGTGTGAAGTGTTCCCCGCCGCCCTCGTAAGCGTGGATTCGCACACTTGGCGCGGAGTGCTCTCCGCTGTCGTAGCGCGCTTTCTTCTCGGAGCTCGCATGTGGGGGCTACTGTGCTGCACCGAACATTCCCTTGAAGCTCGTACCAGCCGCAGGTGGAGTGGCAGGCGCGAGCATAGCGCTTTGACCTGGCCCCTCCTGCCTCCACGATGTGATATGGAAGAAGGTGGGGGAGGGCGGTGTTGCACAATGCAGGTGGCTAAATTCGCAGCTCGTGAGGCAGGAGTTGGCGGGGGAGGGGGCACGTTCATCCCAGTCCATCATCATCGTCAGCCCCTCGGGAGCGCAGGGGGCGGGGGGGTCTGGGGGATCTGGGGCGGAGCTGAGCACACACCTGTCGGTGTTGACAAACAACGTGCGGCAGACGCTTGGCTGCTGCCGAGCACGGTTTGGGCCGCTACACAGCGCGGAGCAGCGCAGCGCTCTGCCTCTGCTGCCCTCCAAAACAGCGGTGGCACTGCTCCACCTCCCCACGCCGCAGCAAGTTGCCCCGCCAGCAGCTGCGGGTCTGCGCACCTTACTCTCCTCAGGTGCGCGGCCACATGCTCATGCTCGGCGACATGCTTATGCTTTAGGCTCGTGTGGCCTCCCGGAAGCCTCCGTGCCATGCTATTTGGTTTGCCTTTGCTGAGCTATTTGCGATTACTTGCTCGTCGGGAATGCGTCATGGCAGATGACACCTCTGGAAAACCACTTGCAAGCTTTTGCACAAGACGTCGCGGCATGGTTTCTTCCGCCTCTTATGAAGCATCCGCGACCTCTCCTTCCCTGGAAAGTCCTGGCGCCCTCTTATTCTGTCTATAATGCCGCGATGGCGGAGGATAAGGGGAGAGGTGTCCGCAGATAATTCAACTGATGTGAACGGTTGGGTGGGGTTAAACTCCAATACAGGCTCGTCCAGAGAGATGGAAAATGCTGCGTTCAGCTTCCTGTACAGGCTCAATGTGAGGCAACTGCCTGTGCTGCAGCGCAGCAAGCTCTTTCAATTAGAGAACACACTCAACGCGGCGCACCAAGTGTATCAAGGGGCGCGCTTAAAGTCAGGTAGGCCACCCATTCATCCCTCCTCAAATTCGCTGATTTCCCGTTTTGACCCTTCCGAGGATTTTGCTACATGAATCTCGGACGTTCAACACCCCTTGAATGTCCTTGGATCCCCGATTTCCCCGTACAGGATTGGTCAAGCGCTGTTAGGATGCGTATCGCGCGGACCCCGGGGGCGGAGACGATGGTCCGCGCAGCAGGCTCCTTGCCTGGTGGCATAGTGGGCTCATTGTAGAAGGCGTGGTGGAGGGGAGGTGCCGCAGGTTATGACTCTGCAAAGTGCAAGCAGCTGCTTAGCATTGTTCAGAGTATGAAGCACTGGGCAGCCTCTTCGAGATGAAGAGTCCACCCGGATGCACCGTGATATGCAGCGTGCTCTGCCTATTTCATTTGGCACTGCGAACTACTCACAAACCCACACAAGGCACCAGCGTAGAAAGGTTGCAGATTAGGTTCTAATAGAGTTTTGTACACAAAAAATCATCAACTCTTGGTGCATAAGCGCCAACATTTCCATAGCAAGCATAGAGGTTGCGGATATTCTTTGCAGCCACCTAGGTCAACAACAAGAGCTGCATGAACGTCGTACAATATATGTTGCAAAGATCTTGATGATTTCCCGAGCACCCAAGCCTGCAGTATTTGCCTAAGACTGCGGCGTTTACATTTGACTAGATTTATCTTCCTCCTGATAATATTGCTTCTGCGCGAGGAGATTTTGATTGTATGTGCTCTTTTAAGCTGCGTCTTTAAGGGCTGTACTTAACTCGACGGAGGTCATCCGCGAGCATTTTTTCTGTCCTGACGAGATTCTCCTGGCGCAATGAAGACCTGAGCGTCTCAGTTCAGCCTCGGCTAAATTGTCCATAGGTCTTCATGATGACTCAACGTGCCACCCACATATGCAGACGAAAGTACGTCGGTATATGACCACACCCGCGACTCGGGTAGACTAAACTTTTGCGTGGATTTTTTCATAATCATAGAAAATAACTGACTGAGATCAGCCAGCCAGAGCCAGGCAGAGAGCCAAATTCAACCATTTCCGACGATGAAATCGATATTTCAAGTTTAAAATGGCGATCTTTCACAATTTAGAGCATTTTCTGCGTATTTTGGGTAATTGGTGGCCTCCGCAGGTCCCTGAAATTGGCGGGAGTGCTTGCACAGCTTTTAAAATGATTTTGTGCTTAATCGATCCGAACTCGTGGGCCGCTCATTAGCCCCTAGTTGCCCGTGCAAATAAAAAAAGCCGAATCTAGTCTATCCGAGTCGCGGATGTGGTCATATATGTGGCGTATGGATACTGAGTTGTGCAGGGTGTATATCCGGATTTAGCTTATTGTTATATGTACCTTATTACAGCAAACGTTACTATCTGCTACATAGCCTTACAATCCGCCGTTTATGAGTCTCCATTTTATTCAGTCGGATATCCGCATCACACGTAGGTTATGAGTCCATTCCATTTGACAGATACAGAGTTGTATATGAAAAGTCCTTCGGTTCTCGATACAGCATTAGCCTAAGTGGGCAGTGAGCGAGCGTCATTTGCAGCGTGCAAGATGACGCTTGAAGCAACGGGAAACCTTGCAAGGCCAGGTGGACGCTTGAACCCAATCACATATATCGTAGCCGTAGATCGCAATGCCGTAAGCAAAACGTTGACGTGCCAGGATGTACCGGTACCTTTGCTGAGTTGGATGTCCCGCCCCAATGTTCGCTATTGTTTGAATTGTTAGTGAACTTTTGTGAAATTATCGCGAAAATCCAAAATAAGCTAGCTCCAAATGGCTCATGTTCGCGTTTCGTATAAGTGGGGAAGTAATGCAATTGTGCGCAACGTGGCAACCCGGTTTCGTCTTGCAAACAAGTCACACCGACCCGGATCGGTCTCCCCAAGTCAGATCTACGTAGGTCCGACCTGAGTAGTGCAGTATGGGACCCCTGCTCTTTATTAGGACGAACCCGGGCAAATTCCTTACTTACTTACTTGCTTACTTACTTACGTACGTGCGTGCGTACGTACTTGCCTTATCGTCAAAGTTCGAATCCTAACGGGCGACCCAAACAAATGTTCGATCTGAAGACCAACAAACGATAACGATGACAATGTCCAGGTCGCCACTGCATTCGCGTAAGTATGTGCCGCGACGCCACCCCGACGTTATGGCATATGGCATGGCAGACGCGATGTTCAGAATTGAGAATTGCAATCGTCATCGTTGTCAGTTTGTCACGGTAATAAAACTGAAAAAAATCTCGCCGTAATTAATCGTGTCGCGCCAGTGCCGTCCGATCGCAAACCTTCTGCGGGCGTCTTCTGTACATCTTCGCCGAAGATCTTCCGGACGGCTTCTGAGACTCAGAAGATGGTAGACATTAGAAGACGCGTAGAAGATAGACGTCTTCTGGATGTCTTCTAGTTATCTTCTGGAACGCAGAAGTTATCAAAAAGACATCTTCCGGAATTCAGAAGATATACAGAAGTCATGCAGAAGACGTCCAGAAGATATCTTCTGAATGCCTTCTGCATGTCTAATAAATTTCAACATTCGTATACGTATTCGCGCGAAATATTTTTAGGCTGAAATAAGTTTGCAAGAAGGATGAGTGCAAGCAAGATGATGGCATAATACACTTCTCGCCATCCTTGACAAACATATTCTCAATGCAAAGTTTGATACACGACAATAGATGATTTGTTTGTGTGAAAGGCTATGTTGTGGAGACTAAAATTTCATTAACAATATTACTTTTCAATCAAGAATCGAATCATAAGGAGGGCCACGCATATTATCATCCTAACTAGCTAAGTGTCTAGAACTACTTCAAATTCACGTTCTAAACAACTAGTCTAATTACCTAGAAACGATGTTCAACTAACATGCAACCATGGCATAGGTCTTGGACCACGCAAAAACATGGGTTTTCCACTCGCTCGTTTTTAACCGATCTGAAAAACAACGCACACCAAAATACCAACACTTAGTAGAGTGAAAACACACAATGGATACACGCACAAATTCCTAGGAAGGGTAAAGTAAGTACCTTTACTCTAGTTGTGGGCGATGGGCTGAAAATTTGCTTTTCCCACTTGCTCATTTTCAGTCGATATTAAAAAAAAAAAAGCGCAACTCAATACCAAAGGTTAGTACAGCGGAAAAACTCAACGCATAAAGGCAATATTTTCTAGGTGTGACACTAGCGGATGATAGAGCAAATACCTTTACTTGTGGTGTTAAGGTTGGGCATTATTTTGCAAGGACATTCGGCGGGCATGAATAATATTTATTCACGCCCGTGTGATGCCGTAGAAAGTTCCAGAAGTCAGTTAGGACCTCTGAGTCAAAAACTGCTCAGAAATTTTGGAAAATTGTCATTTTGGCCCGTTTGCGGTCATCCCGTAGTCAGTTGCGTCAGCCCGCACGCGGTTGCCAACCAACCTTTGGGGGTGACCTTAGCTTCATTCCTATCTAGGCAGGCTTTGCAGGTAGGCTATTTAATTTAGAATATTTTTTCATAAGTTTAGAATACCCCATTTTATCGTTAATTTAGAATAAGTTTTCTTTATGTCATCCGGCTATGACCGGTGCATGCATCCATGACGTTGTACCTGTACCTGTTGAGCTATCCCCATGCCATGCGAAATATTACACTGAAGAGTTGTCTTGCCGTGATGTCCATATGTCCGAATGGAACCAAAAACCGTTCGATTAAAATCGAACGGTTTTTGGTTCCATTCCGAAAGATTCACGGCCGTGAATCTAAAAGTCACGGCCGTGAATAACAACTCTTTACGCATAATGACTTTTATTATTTGCCATCTTTGCCACAATAGACACTCACGGCGTGTTCTGCTTGAAAAAAAGTAAGTAACTTGAAGCCTTGAGCTTCAACTTACTGAAAGATATGTATCTTGGCAGTATGTGTGCCAAGTTTCGTGCTCTAGGACGCACGGGAAGCCCTCGGCTGTTTGGCATCTTTGGGTTTGGGTGTCACGTTCGAACCCAAACCCAAAACATCTGCCTTAGAAATAGATTGCGCGTTTCGCGCAAAAGTAACTTGAAGCCTTGAGCTTCAAGTAACTCAAATATATGTATCTTGGCAGTATTCGTGCCAAGTTTCGTGCTCTAGGACGCACGGGAAGCCCTCGGCTGTTTGGCATCTTTGGGTTTGGGTGTCACGTTCGAACCCAAACCCAAAACATCTGCCTTAGAAATAGATTGCGCGTTTCGCGCACAAGTAACTTGAAGCCTTGAGCTTCTGGTAACTTAAATATATGTACCATGGTAGTATTCGCGCCAAGTTTCGTGCGTTAGGACGCACGGGAAGCCCTCGGCTGTTTGGCATCTTTGGGTTTGGGTGTCACGTTCGAACCCAAACCCAAAGCATCTGCCTTAGAAATAGATTGCGCGTTTCGCGCACAAGTAACTTGAAGCCTTGAGCTTCTGGTAACTTAAATATATGTATCTTGGCAGTATTCGTGCCAAGTTTCGTGCTCTAGGACGCACGGGAAGCCCTCGGCTGTTTGGCATCTTTGGGTTTGGGTGTCACGTTCGAACCCAAACCCAAAGCATCTGCCTTAGAAATAGATTGCGCGTTTCGCGCACAAGAAACTTGAAGCCTTGAGCTTCTGGTAACTTAAATATATGTATCTTGGCAGTATTCGTGCCAAGTTTCGTGCGTTAGGACGCACGGGAAGCCCTCGGCTGTTTGGCATCTTTGGGTTTGGGTGTCACCTTCGAACCCAAACCCAAAGGCAAAGGCATAGGACAGTTTCGTAGATTCTGTCCCGATGCCTTTGCAACCTCGCTTGCTAACTCATATTACAATGAATATTCAACATTCAAGCGTTGGATACCCCACGCCAACGGGAAGCGCTCGGCTGATTTGTTATTTGGGTATGCGCACCCAAATGACAAAAAACGCATCTTTGAAACTCGTTAGTTTCAAAGATGCGTGGCCGATGCCTTCGTGCTTATGTGTGTTAATCCATATGAAATATTCCATGGAATAAATGTGAATATCCCGCACAAACGGGAAGCGCTCGGCCGTTTTGTAAAATTAGGGTGCACCCAAATACAAAACGCATCTTTGAAACTCGGAAGTTTCAAAGATGCTTGCCGGTCGCGTGCAGCGGTAAAAGGCAAGTCAAAGGGTTTAGAATCTAGAAGAAGTACAGGGGCCTTTTTTTCAAGCAGGACACGCCGTGAGTGTCTATTACAACGGCGCCCACCACTATCACAAGCGAGACAAACCTTCTTAAAGCTTTTTGGAGGCTTCCTCATGATGGCACCAGCGGGAACGAGAGCGTTTGACCTGTGTGCACATTATTTGAACACGAGTCGTGAAAAGGACCACCGGTCATAGCCGGATGACATCAAGAAAACTTATTCTAAATTAACGATGAAAACGGGTTATTCTAAGATTAAGAAAACTTATTCTATATTAATTATTTTTCCGGCTTTGCACCGGTCGGCCCAGTAACGCAGTAAGTGACGCCTTGCAATCATGCATGGGTGCCTCATCGCCAAGGCCTCCTTTGGCGCGGTGCCAAGCTTTCTTTCGCATTTGAGCGGGATCGCGTCTATAAAGTTAGAAAACTTTACAGACGTGGCCTAGGAAGGTTATTCGAGCGTTTGCACGCTGAAGTGTCCTCGCAATAATGCTGTTTTTAAGCATCCCGCTCACCGCGGAAATTCGAAGCTCATCGAGTCATCTTCGAATTTCTTTGGCGCTCCTCCGATTGGCGATTGGAAGAGCGTGGCCTCGGATGCGCAATACCAACACGCCATAATATATATCCAATACGTGTATGGTGTCAACAAATTAAAGGTCACTTCACAAACAAGTTGGGCTGCGAGCGAAACCTGCTGAAAACCTGGTTTCATGAGCCTGAAGCAACGTCGCGTTGAATGCCTTGAATCAGCAACGCACGGTGCAGCTCTCGAGTTCCGGGAGACCTACCCGAAATCTAAAGCTCGAGAGCTTCCAATTTCAGATTGACCAATAAGAAACGAGGAATTGCTCGTGACATATCCAGTTTTGCCCGGAAAGCGGAAATTATGAGCTCGGGCCTTATGAAGATCCGACAGTGCGACAAAATCGAATATGCAATCGAAATTGCACATGCAACTTTAACACTTAAAAGGCGAACTAAAATACCGAATAGCTGATTAAGTTAGTTTAGCAGTGCGTAAAGGTGCGCCAAAACAACTATAACTCGCGGTTTACTTTGCCGAATGGATTTTTTTTCTTTTTGAACGTTGGAGAGTATCAACTACTGGAATATCCTAGTTCAGAGATATCAGACAGCCAGTGAACTCAATATAGATAGACTCTCGCAAGAAATAAACCCTAAGCTAGATATCCCCGGAACGGTCTCGAAGTCGGTACGGTCTCGGTCCTAGCTAGCTACCTGTGACACCTTGGTGTGTCACAGCACAGGCTTACGGATCAGTCACAGTCCAGTGTTGGCTACCTAGGAATCTGTCATAGGGGCCTGCACCGGGACTCCCGGTCAGGGCTGCCTATACAGATTTCAGCACACCACCCCAGCACTGTGGGTGGTGACTGACAGGTAAGTCAGAAATGTAAGACAATGTCAGGGCAGGAGCCAGGGTGACAAGTCCTAACTGCTAATCCAACTGTGTCATTCTGATACACAAATCGGAACCCTCTAGCTGGCACAAGAGCAGAAATATACAGGCACTCAGGTCCCGCTAAACTACTGAAAGGCTCTGTGTCAGCAAGTCAGTTTGAAGCTTTCAAAGGTGTCAAAGTAGAAACATACACCGAATTGAAGACCATGTTGAGGTCAAAGTACATCTCAGCACACCACCACTAAAGTGGTGCACTGCCAGAACCAGAACCAGAACTAGTCAATAGCAGACTCGTCCTCGTCAATGTCAGATGGAGGAGGGCTGTAGTCCGGAGACGGTGGAGCCCCACCGATAGGCTCACCAGGCAGAAGTGGGCCAGGGCCATACTGGAAGACATCATAACCCGGGACCCCCTGCTTCCACCACTCCCGCAGGTGGCGGTCAGGCGGCACAGCAGAGGAATCACAGCCACCGAGAGATGCAAGCACCGCGTCCAGAGTGTCGGGGCTCAGCTCCTCGATGCCCGGGTAGACACACATGCCTCCCCTGCACAGCACAGCGAGGCTGCGGCGCAGCCTGACCCGATACCTGCACAGGCTCGTGGTCATTGGCCGCCGTCAAGGCGGCGGCACCCACTCCCATGACAGAGATCAAGAGAAGGAAGGAGAGGATGAGGGGCATCGACCCCTACATTCTGGGAAAACCAGAAGACGCGTCTTCTGAACGTCTTCTGAACGTCTTCTGAACGTCTTCTGAGACGTCTTCTGGGTCCAGAAGACACCCAGAAGACGTCCAGAAGACGTCTTC
>LGRX02032019.1:0-14425 GCA_001247695.2 Cymbomonas tetramitiformis | reverse complement strand
CACGGCACCGGCGCTCCTTGCCCGAGCAGATACGCCCAGGTGCCCCGTCGTGCCCCCAGGCCCCGCCCGCCGGTGCACTGATTTGGTGAGCTAGCCAATCCTAACCTAGCCAATTCCTCGGAGGCGCGTGTTCCTCGAGGTTGCTTGTTGAGAGTTTGGGGAGGAAGCCTGGCGCTGCGCATGCGTGGGCGCACGGCTCCCCGGGGCAGCGCTCAGCCCTGTTTGGTGCCTTGGTCGGCCCGGCTTGTGGCGTGCCCCCGCCTGGGCGGCCTCCTCAATACAATGAAGGAGCAGGACGTGTGACGCGCGCGGAGCGGCTGGGACGTGTGACGCGCGCGGAGCGGCTGGGACGTGTGACGCGCGCGGAGCGGCTGGGACGTGTAACGCGCGCGGAGCGGCTGGGATGTGTGCAGCGGGCGGCTAAGGATTGTGTGGCGCGAGGAGCGCTGGGACATGACCTTGAAGAGGTTTGGGACGTGTGACGCGCGCGGAGCGGGGCGGGACGTGTGACACGCGCGGAGCGGCTGGGACGTGTGACGCGCGCAGAGAAGCTGGGACGTGTGACACGCGCGGAGCGGCTGGGACGTGTGACGCGCGCGGAGCGGCTGGGATGCGCAGGAGGTTTTGCATCACCGAGTGCTCCCGCTGGTGCAGCGGTGGCCGCGGGAACGCCAGCCGGAGCCCGTCGCGGTGAGGCTGTGGATGGCCCTGCTCGCCCAGGCCACCCCTGCTGCATCCACGGGGGGTGAGGTGGGGATTGACCTGGACGCCACCGTGATAAACCCGCTATTCCGCACAGGCGCTGCAGCGCACTCCCAAAAGGACCGCCAGCCATCGAGCTCATGCTGTGCTGCCGCCGCCACCCTGGGGACTGGGACGAGCTCGATCCCCTTGCAAGAGGTGCCCACCCCCTACCAGCCCAGCAGGCAGGCGGGAGGCTCCTGTTATTCGCTCGTGAATAACAGCTTCTTACTCCTCATCACCCTGGTGACATATAGTGGGCCGAAGATGTCCACATTGCGAGCAGCAGGCTCCGGAGCGGGTGTTTCACCTGGAGTTTGTGGTGTGGTTCGGCTCAGAAGGCCGAACGCTCTGAGTGGTTCTGAGCGCAGGCGTGGGTGGTTTCTGGCAGGGTTCTCCGTGCTACCACGTTATCCGTCTGGCAGAGGCCCACGTCAGGGCTCTCCCCTGCACTGCCTCCGCGGCCGAGGTGCTGCGCCACGTGCAGCCCTTTCTGCGTCCGATCAACCACGCCGCCTCCGGCCTCCCGGGCTGTCATGCGCGCCACGCCGCCGCCATGCTCGCGCTACTGCACACCGAGCTGCTTCGGCGCGGCATCACCAACCAGGCCGCCGCCCTGCTCAAGCGGCTCAAGCCCCTCGCCTCCGCTTCTGCTGCCCGGTCCTGTCAGCAGCGGGGGGGGCACGCGAGCCTGCCTGCCCGCCCGTCCTCGGCCGTACACACCGCTGCGGAGCCTGGCGCGCAAGAGCCGGCCGCGCAGGAGAGCTGTGCGGTGCCAGCGGCGCAGCGGCAGATGCTGGCAGCGGTCCTGGAATGGATGCAGCAGGAGCCCACCATGAGCGCCTGGGCGCGCTCTGAGCGAGACTCCGCGGAGGGTGGGGGGGGCGCGCCCTTCCCCGAGGCTGGGCGCTGGCTGGAAAGACTGAAGACGTCGGTGGAGGAGATGGCCGACACGGATCTCGGACACGAGGAAGGCAGTGCAGCGGCGGCAGTGACAGCCTGGTCAGTGCTGTTGAGGTGTAGATGGCGACGATGGGAGGCGTGGAGGACGCAGACCATCGTGCGGGCACAGTGGAGTTCGGCTCGGAGAGCACGAGCTGTGCGGCTCCACGTGGCGGCGCTCAGCACGGCGCTGCTCCCGCGGGAGGTCACGCACCCTGGGGCCCCGGCCTCGCCGGAGCACATCCTGATGCCCGCTCCGGCCGTGTGCGTGTGGCTGCTGCTGACATGCCTGGGCGATGCAGCGGATGTGGCAGCAAGGGCGGCCCTGGAGGACGCCCTCCGGCGCCAATCCCCGACCCTAGCACGACCTGCAGCAATGGGCGAGGCGCACTTCACCGCCCGGCTTTGCCGCGAGCTTGGGGCATGGTGGTGCGGGCGGCCGCGGGGCACATTCGGAAGTGGAGGTGGGCGCGGAGGACGGGACGACGCATACCTGCAGGCGGTGCACAGCTTGATGGACCTCTCGATGGTGGCTTCCCAGCGCCAGGCGCCCGGCGCAGGCGGCGCCTCTGCCGGTGCCAGCAGCGTGGCATCCGGCCTGCTCGAGAACTGCCCGGCAATGCTGACGGCGCTGGCGGCGCGTGGTGGGAGCCGTGCGGAGGGAGGTGCCCGTCGGGCGCTGCTTCCGCAGCTTGTGGGCTTGGCGGCTTGGGGGGGGGCCTCGCAGGCGTTCCAAGCGATGAAGGGCGCCGTGCAGGCCGTGCGGGGAGAGCGAGGGTGGCAGCTGGGGAGTATGCAGGTGGAGCTCGTTCAGCTCGTGGAGCTTGCAGTGGCCGCAGATGGGGAGGCAGTGAGGGTTGCGGGGAACGTCGGGGCCCAGGTGAGTCGCCGCCCGTGCCAGCATCGCCGGCCGCCGGCCTCTCGCTGGAGCACGCGCTCGCCGGCAGACCCGCCTGAGACGCGGAGCAGCATGCAGGGCGGCGTGAGACACACCTTGTTTTGTGTGACGCGCGTGGCGGCATACGGAACGTAAGGTGGTATGTGACGCGCGTGGCAGCGTGACACGCGTATCGTGATGCGACTGGGTTATACACGTCAGAGTGCAAGATAATGAAATTCATAATTGCACTGGGTAATAAATTGCGCACTCATAAGACTACTGGGTAATGAATTACGCACTCGGTATTAGCAGACACCTGACCACGCAATGCGTGAGGCATGTACAAGTGAATGTTGGTCCCCGTGTTCCCATTGCGTCACCTGAGCCGCGGAGGCGAGGCGCCCGCAGGAAGCCACGCTGCAGCAGGTGGCTCACGGCATGACCGCGGCGCTGGAGGAGGCGGATGCTGCGACACTGTGCGGATACGTGGGCACAGTCTGCCGCGCATTGCAGGCCTACGGGGCGCGCAGGGTGGAGCACGGTTACCTCGGAGGGGCGCAGCAGCGGGACCTGGCAGGCGTGCTGCGGCTGCTGGAGGCGGTCGTGCGGGCCTCGGGGGAGGAGGTGCGGAGCGAAGTGGCGGCGGGGCTGGGGCACGACGTGGTGCGCATCCTGGAGGCAAGCTCCGCGGGGGGGGCGCGCGCAGGCCTGGGGGGGTCCGGGCAGACACTGGATTCGTGGATCGACAGTCCGCAGGTGCCCTCCCTGCTGGAGGGGTACTCGTCCCTGATTTTGTTATCGGCACCGGGGAGCGTATGGCAACCCACTGGCGGGGGGAAGGCGCCTGCCCACCCCCAGCAATCCCTCATGGAAGCTCTCCGCGACCCTCAGGAGGCCGCAGAGCGCTGGGAGTCAAGCCACTGCACACGCTCGAATTCCGCCGGCGTAAACTCCGGGCGCCCTTAGCTCCCGGCCACAAGGGAAGCCCAGAGGCGTCGAGATCTAGGGGCCCCGAGGTTTTGGTTTGGAGGGTCTCGGGGCCCTCCAAGCCCCTGGCCAGGAGGGACTCGATATGTGAGGTATGAAGTTGGCTTGTGGTGCCAGGAGCCCTGATGCGTGCACTGGTTATGATTTGACGCTGGGAGTGACTGATTGTGGAATTTACAGGTCGTCGCCGCCGTCGTACGGCTGTTGGATGCCTTGACAGCCGTAGGCCGGGCAGGCGCAGTGCTCGCTGGGGCCCCCTCTGGGGCCCCCTCTGAGGCCGCAGGAGGTTCCCGCGTGGCGCTGCTGCACTCCCTCGGGATCGAGTGGGCGGTGCTCCAGGTGTGAAGTGTTCCCCGCCGCCCTCGTAAGCGTGGATTCGCACACTTGGCGCGGAGTGCTCTCCGCTGTCGTAGCGCGCTTTCTTCTCGGAGCTCGCATGTGGGGGCTACTGTGCTGCACCGAACATTCCCTTGAAGCTCGTACCAGCCGCAGGTGGAGTGGCAGGCGCGAGCATAGCGCTTTGACCTGGCCCCTCCTGCCTCCACGATGTGATATGGAAGAAGGTGGGGGAGGGCGGTGTTGCACAATGCAGGTGGCTAAATTCGCAGCTCGTGAGGCAGGAGTTGGCGGGGGAGGGGGCACGTTCATCCCAGTCCATCATCATCGTCAGCCCCTCGGGAGCGCAGGGGGCGGGGGTCTGGGGGATCTGGGGCGGAGCTGAGCACACACCTGTCGGTGTTGACAAACAACGTGCGGCAGACGCTTGGCTGCTGCCGAGCACGGTTTGGGCCGCTACACAGCGCGGAGCAGCGCAGCGCTCTGCCTCTGCTGCCCTCCAAAACAGCGGTGGCACTGCTCCACCTCCCCACGCCGCAGCAAGTTGCCCCGCCAGCAGCTGCGGGTCTGCGCACCTTACTCTCCTCAGGTGCGCGGCCACATGCTCATGCTCGGCGACATGCTTATGCTTTAGGCTCGTGTGGCCTCCCGGAAGCCTCCGTGCCATGCTATTTGGTTTGCCTTTGCTGAGCTATTTGCGATTACTTGCTCGTCGGGAATGCGTCATGGCAGATGACACCTCTGGAAAACCACTTGCAAGCTTTTGCACAAGACGTCGCGGCATGGTTTCTTCCGCCTCTTATGAAGCATCCGCGACCTCTCCTTCCCTGGAAAGTCCTGGCGCCCTCTTATTCTGTCTATAATGCCGCGATGGCGGAGGATAAGGGGAGAGGTGTCCGCAGATAATTCAACTGATGTGAACGGTTGGGTGGGGTTAAACTCCAATACAGGCTCGTCCAGAGAGATGGAAAATGCTGCGTTCAGCTTCCTGTACAGGCTCAATGTGAGGCAACTGCCTGTGCTGCAGCGCAGCAAGCTCTTTCAATTAGAGAACACACTCAACGCGGCGCACCAAGTGTATCAAGGGGCGCGCTTAAAGTCAGGTAGGCCACCCATTCATCCCTCCTCAAATTCGCTGATTTCCCGTTTTGACCCTTCCGAGGATTTTGCTACATGAATCTCGGACGTTCAACACCCCTTGAATGTCCTTGGATCCCCGATTTCCCCGTACAGGATTGGTCAAGCGCTGTTAGGATGCGTATCGCGCGGACCCCGGGGGCGGAGACGATGGTCCGCGCAGCAGGCTCCTTGCCTGGTGGCATAGTGGGCTCATTGTAGAAGGCGTGGTGGAGGGGAGGTGCCGCAGGTTATGACTCTGCAAAGTGCAAGCAGCTGCTTAGCATTGTTCAGAGTATGAAGCACTGGGCAGCCTCTTCGAGATGAAGAGTCCACCCGGATGCACCGTGATATGCAGCGTGCTCTGCCTATTTCATTTGGCACTGCGAACTACTCACAAACCCACACAAGGCACCAGCGTAGAAAGGTTGCAGATTAGGTTCTAATAGAGTTTTGTACACAAAAAATCATCAACTCTTGGTGCATAAGCGCCAACATTTCCATAGCAAGCATAGAGGTTGCGGATATTCTTTGCAGCCACCTAGGTCAACAACAAGAGCTGCATGAACGTCGTACAATATATGTTGCAAAGATCTTGATGATTTCCCGAGCACCCAAGCCTGCAGTATTTGCCTAAGACTGCGGCGTTTACATTTGACTAGATTTATCTTCCTCCTGATAATATTGCTTCTGCGCGAGGAGATTTTGATTGTATGTGCTCTTTTAAGCTGCGTCTTTAAGGGCTGTACTTAACTCGACGGAGGTCATCCGCGAGCATTTTTTCTGTCCTGACGAGATTCTCCTGGCGCAATGAAGACCTGAGCGTCTCAGTTCAGCCTCGGCTAAATTGTCCATAGGTCTTCATGATGACTCAACGTGCCACCCACATATGCAGACGAAAGTACGTCGGTATATGACCACACCCGCGACTCGGGTAGACTAAACTTTTGCGTGGATTTTTTCATAATCATAGAAAATAACTGACTGAGATCAGCCAGCCAGAGCCAGGCAGAGAGCCAAATTCAACCATTTCCGACGATGAAATCGATATTTCAAGTTTAAAATGGCGATCTTTCACAATTTAGAGCATTTTCTGCGTATTTTGGGTAATTGGTGGCCTCCGCAGGTCCCTGAAATTGGCGGGAGTGCTTGCACAGCTTTTAAAATGATTTTGTGCTTAATCGATCCGAACTCGTGGGCCGCTCATTAGCCCCTAGTTGCCCGTGCAAATAAAAAAAGCCGAATCTAGTCTATCCGAGTCGCGGATGTGGTCATATATGTGGCGTATGGATACTGAGTTGTGCAGGGTGTATATCCGGATTTAGCTTATTGTTATATGTACCTTATTACAGCAAACGTTACTATCTGCTACATAGCCTTACAATCCGCCGTTTATGAGTCTCCATTTTATTCAGTCGGATATCCGCATCACACGTAGGTTATGAGTCCATTCCATTTGACAGATACAGAGTTGTATATGAAAAGTCCTTCGGTTCTCGATACAGCATTAGCCTAAGTGGGCAGTGAGCGAGCGTCATTTGCAGCGTGCAAGATGACGCTTGAAGCAACGGGAAACCTTGCAAGGCCAGGTGGACGCTTGAACCCAATCACATATATCGTAGCCGTAGATCGCAATGCCGTAAGCAAAACGTTGACGTGCCAGGATGTACCGGTACCTTTGCTGAGTTGGATGTCCCGCCCCAATGTTCGCTATTGTTTGAATTGTTAGTGAACTTTTGTGAAATTATCGCGAAAATCCAAAATAAGCTAGCTCCAAATGGCTCATGTTCGCGTTTCGTATAAGTGGGGAAGTAATGCAATTGTGCGCAACGTGGCAACCCGGTTTCGTCTTGCAAACAAGTCACACCGACCCGGATCGGTCTCCCCAAGTCAGATCTACGTAGGTCCGACCTGAGTAGTGCAGTATGGGACCCCTGCTCTTTATTAGGACGAACCCGGGCAAATTCCTTACTTACTTACTTGCTTACTTACTTACGTACGTGCGTGCGTACGTACTTGCCTTATCGTCAAAGTTCGAATCCTAACGGGCGACCCAAACAAATGTTCGATCTGAAGACCAACAAACGATAACGATGACAATGTCCAGGTCGCCACTGCATTCGCGTAAGTATGTGCCGCGACGCCACCCCGACGTTATGGCATATGGCATGGCAGACGCGATGTTCAGAATTGAGAATTGCAATCGTCATCGTTGTCAGTTTGTCACGGTAATAAAACTGAAAAAAATCTCGCCGTAATTAATCGTGTCGCGCCAGTGCCGTCCGATCGCAAACCTTCTGCGGGCGTCTTCTGTACATCTTCGCCGAAGATCTTCCGGACGGCTTCTGAGACTCAGAAGATGGTAGACATTAGAAGACGCGTAGAAGATAGACGTCTTCTGGATGTCTTCTAGTTATCTTCTGGAACGCAGAAGTTATCAAAAAGACATCTTCCGGAATTCAGAAGATATACAGAAGTCATGCAGAAGACGTCCAGAAGATATCTTCTGAATGCCTTCTGCATGTCTAATAAATTTCAACATTCGTATACGTATTCGCGCGAAATATTTTTAGGCTGAAATAAGTTTGCAAGAAGGATGAGTGCAAGCAAGATGATGGCATAATACACTTCTCGCCATCCTTGACAAACATATTCTCAATGCAAAGTTTGATACACGACAATAGATGATTTGTTTGTGTGAAAGGCTATGTTGTGGAGACTAAAATTTCATTAACAATATTACTTTTCAATCAAGAATCGAATCATAAGGAGGGCCACGCATATTATCATCCTAACTAGCTAAGTGTCTAGAACTACTTCAAATTCACGTTCTAAACAACTAGTCTAATTACCTAGAAACGATGTTCAACTAACATGCAACCATGGCATAGGTCTTGGACCACGCAAAAACATGGGTTTTCCACTCGCTCGTTTTTAACCGATCTGAAAAACAACGCACACCAAAATACCAACACTTAGTAGAGTGAAAACACACAATGGATACACGCACAAATTCCTAGGAAGGGTAAAGTAAGTACCTTTACTCTAGTTGTGGGCGATGGGCTGAAAATTTGCTTTTCCCACTTGCTCATTTTCAGTCGATATTAAAAAAAAAAAAAAGCGCAACTCAATACCAAAGGTTAGTACAGCGGAAAAACTCAACGCATAAAGGCAATATTTTCTAGGTGTGACACTAGCGGATGATAGAGCAAATACCTTTACTTGTGGTGTTAAGGTTGGGCATTATTTTGCAAGGACATTCGGCGGGCATGAATAATATTTATTCACGCCCGTGTGATGCCGTAGAAAGTTCCAGAAGTCAGTTAGGACCTCTGAGTCAAAAACTGCTCAGAAATTTTGGAAAATTGTCATTTTGGCCCGTTTGCGGTCATCCCGTAGTCAGTTGCGTCAGCCCGCACGCGGTTGCCAACCAACCTTTGG
This sequence comes from Cymbomonas tetramitiformis, assembly GCA_001247695.2. NCBI lineage: Eukaryota > Viridiplantae > Chlorophyta > Pyramimonadophyceae > Pyramimonadales > Pyramimonadaceae > Cymbomonas > Cymbomonas tetramitiformis. The sequence goes on along the minus strand of LGRX02032019.1, from coordinate 5,982 downwards.
GGGTGACCTTAGCTTCATTCCTATCTAGGCAGGCTTTGCAGGTAGGCTATTTAATTTAGAATATTTTTTCATAAGTTTAGAATACCCCATTTTATCGTTAATTTAGAATAAGTTTTCTTTATGTCATCCGGCTATGACCGGTGCATGCATCCATGACGTTGTACCTGTACCTGTTGAGCTATCCCCATGCCATGCGAAATATTACACTGAAGAGTTGTCTTGCCGTGATGTCCATATGTCCGAATGGAACCAAAAACCGTTCGATTAAAATCGAACGGTTTTTGGTTCCATTCCGAAAGATTCACGGCCGTGAATCTAAAAGTCACGGCCGTGAATAACAACTCTTTACGCATAATGACTTTTATTATTTGCCATCTTTGCCACAATAGACACTCACGGCGTGTTCTGCTTGAAAAAAAGTAAGTAACTTGAAGCCTTGAGCTTCAAGTTACTGAAAGATATGTATCTTGGCAGTATGTGTGCCAAGTTTCGTGCTCTAGGACGCACGGGAAGCCCTCGGCTGTTTGGCATCTTTGGGTTTGGGTGTCACGTTCGAACCCAAACCCAAAACATCTGCCTTAGAAATAGATTGCGCGTTTCGCGCACAAGTAACTTGAAGCCTTGAGCTTCAAGTAACTCAAATATATGTATCTTGGCAGTATTCGTGCCAAGTTTCGTGCTCTAGGACGCACGGGAAGCCCTCGGCTGTTTGGCATCTTTGGGTTTGGGTGTCACGTTCGAACCCAAACCCAAAACATCTGCCTTAGAAATAGATTGCGCGTTTCGCGCACAAGTAACTTGAAGCCTTGAGCTTCTGGTAACTTAAATATATGTACCATGGTAGTATTCGCGCCAAGTTTCGTGCGTTAGGACGCACGGGAAGCCCTCGGCTGTTTGGCATCTTTGGGTTTGGGTGTCACGTTCGAACCCAAACCCAAAGCATCTGCCTTAGAAATAGATTGCGCGTTTCGCGCACAAGTAACTTGAAGCCTTGAGCTTCTGGTAACTTAAATATATGTATCTTGGCAGTATTCGTGCCAAGTTTCGTGCTCTAGGACGCACGGGAAGCCCTCGGCTGTTTGGCATCTTTGGGTTTGGGTGTCACGTTCGAACCCAAACCCAAAGCATCTGCCTTAGAAATAGATTGCGCGTTTCGCGCACAAGTAACTTGAAGCCTTGAGCTTCTGGTAACTTAAATATATGTATCTTGGCAGTATTCGTGCCAAGTTTCGTGCGTTAGGACGCACGGGAAGCCCTCGGCTGTTTGGCATCTTTGGGTTTGGGTGTCACCTTCGAACCCAAACCCAAAGGCAAAGGCATAGGACAGTTTCGTAGATTCTGTCCCGATGCCTTTGCAACCTCGCTTGCTAACTCATATTACAATGAATATTCAACATTCAAGCGTTGGATACCCCACGCCAACGGGAAGCGCTCGGCTGATTTGTTATTTGGGTATGCGCACCCAAATGACAAAAAACGCATCTTTGAAACTCGTTAGTTTCAAAGATGCGTGGCCGATGCCTTCGTGCTTATGTGTGTTAATCCATATGAAATATTCCATGGAATAAATGTGAATATCCCGCACAAACGGGAAGCGCTCGGCCGTTTTGTAAAATTAGGGTGCACCCAAATACAAAACGCATCTTTGAAACTCGGAAGTTTCAAAGATGCTTGCCGGTCGCGTGCAGCGGTAAAAGGCAAGTCAAAGGGTTTAGAATCTAGAAGAAGTACAGGGGCCTTTTTTTCAAGCAGGACACGCCGTGAGTGTCTATTACAACGGCGCCCACCACTATCACAAGCGAGACAAACCTTCTTAAAGCTTTTTGGAGGCTTCCTCATGATGGCACCAGCGGGAACGAGAGCGTTTGACCTGTGTGCACATTATTTGAACACGAGTCGTGAAAAGGACCACCGGTCATAGCCGGATGACATCAAGAAAACTTATTCTAAATTAACGATGAAAACGGGTTATTCTAAGATTAAGAAAACTTATTCTATATTAATTATTTTTCCGGCTTTGCACCGGTCGGCCCAGTAACGCAGTAAGTGACGCCTTGCAATCATGCATGGGTGCCTCATCGCCAAGGCCTCCTTTGGCGCGGTGCCAAGCTTTCTTTCGCATTTGAGCGGGATCGCGTCTATAAAGTTAGAAAACTTTACAGACGTGGCCTAGGAAGGTTATTCGAGCGTTTGCACGCTGAAGTGTCCTCGCAATAATGCTGTTTTTAAGCATCCCGCTCACCGCGGAAATTCGAAGCTCATCGAGTCATCTTCGAATTTCTTTGGCGCTCCTCCGATTGGCGATTGGAAGAGCGTGGCCTCGGATGCGCAATACCAACACGCCATAATATATATCCAATACGTGTATGGTGTCAACAAATTAAAGGTCACTTCACAAACAAGTTGGGCTGCGAGCGAAACCTGCTGAAAACCTGGTTTCATGAGCCTGAAGCAACGTCGCGTTGAATGCCTTGAATCAGCAACGCACGGTGCAGCTCTCGAGTTCCGGGAGACCTACCCGAAATCTAAAGCTCGAGAGCTTCCAATTTCAGATTGACCAATAAGAAACGAGGAATTGCTCGTGACATATCCAGTTTTGCCCGGAAAGCGGAAATTATGAGCTCGGGCCTTATGAAGATCCGACAGTGCGACAAAATCGAATATGCAATCGAAATTGCACATGCAACTTTAACACTTAAAAGGCGAACTAAAATACCGAATAGCTGATTAAGTTAGTTTAGCAGTGCGTAAAGGTGCGCCAAAACAACTATAACTCGCGGTTTACTTTGCCGAATGGATTTTTTTTCTTTTTGAACGTTGGAGAGTATCAACTACTGGAATATCCTAGTTCAGAGATATCAGACAGCCAGTGAACTCAATATAGATAGACTCTCGCAAGAAATAAACCCTAAGCTAGATATCCCCGGAACGGTCTCGAAGTCGGTACGGTCTCGGTCCTAGCTAGCTACCTGTGACACCTTGGTGTGTCACAGCACAGGCTTACGGATCAGTCACAGTCCAGTGTTGGCTACCTAGGAATCTGTCATAGGGGCCTGCACCGGGACTCCCGGTCAGGGCTGCCTATACAGATTTCAGCACACCACCCCAGCACTGTGGGTGGTGACTGACAGGTAAGTCAGAAATGTAAGACAATGTCAGGGCAGGAGCCAGGGTGACAAGTCCTAACTGCTAATCCAACTGTGTCATTCTGATACACAAATCGGAACCCTCTAGCTGGCACAAGAGCAGAAATATACAGGCACTCAGGTCCCGCTAAACTACTGAAAGGCTCTGTGTCAGCAAGTCAGTTTGAAGCTTTCAAAGGTGTCAAAGTAGAAACATACACCGAATTGAAGACCATGTTGAGGTCAAAGTACATCTCAGCACACCACCACTAAAGTGGTGCACTGCCAGAACCAGAACCAGAACTAGTCAATAGCAGACTCGTCCTCGTCAATGTCAGATGGAGGAGGGCTGTAGTCCGGAGACGGTGGAGCCCCACCGATAGGCTCACCAGGCAGAAGTGGGCCAGGGCCATACTGGAAGACATCATAACCCGGGACCCCCTGCTTCCACCACTCCCGCAGGTGGCGGTCAGGCGGCACAGCAGAGGAATCACAGCCACCGAGAGATGCAAGCACCGCGTCCAGAGTGTCGGGGCTCAGCTCCTCGATGCCCGGGTAGACACACATGCCTCCCCTGCACAGCACAGCGAGGCTGCGGCGCAGCCTGACCCGATACCTGCACAGGCTCGTGGTCATTGGCCGCCGTCAAGGCGGCGGCACCCACTCCCATGACAGAGATCAAGAGAAGGAAGGAGAGGATGAGGGGCATCGACCCCTACATTCTGGGAAAACCAGAAGACGCGTCTTCTGAACGTCTTCTGAACGTCTTTTGAACGTCTTCTGAGACGTCTTCTGGGTCCAGAAGACACCCAGAAGACGTCCAGAAGACGTCTTCTGCGCGCATTCTAATGTCTACCATCTTCTGGTTTCCAGAAGACGTTCAGAAGATCTTCCGGGAAGACGTCCAGAAGTTATCTTATGGACGTCTTATGTATGACTTCTGTACATCTTCTGAATTCCGGAAGATGTCTTCTTGATATCTTTTAGGTGTCTTCTGAACATCTTCCCGGAAGATCTTCTGGACGTCTTCCAGAACTCAGAAGATGGTAGACATTAGAAGTCGCGTAGAAGACGTCTTCTAGATGTCTTCTGGATATCTTCTGGAATCCAGAAGACGTATAGAAGACATCTTCCGGAATCCAGAAGATGTACAGAAGTCATGCAGAAGACGTTCAGAAGATATCTTCGGGACGTCTTCTGGACGTCTTATTATATATATATACATATCATTATACAGACATTAGAAGACGTCCAGAAGATGTCTTCTGGACGTCTTCTGCACATCTTCTGGGATCCAGAAGATGTGCAGAAGACGTCTTCCGGAACCCAGAAGATGTGCAGAAGACGTCAAGAAGACATCTTCCGGACGTCTTCTGTAACTCTACCAAAAGTCGCTATACGTATGCGTCCAGGTTACACGCATGCAGTTCGTTGGCAGGATGATACAAATGGAACAAAGAAGAAGGTTTTTTTACAAAGCTATTTATTTACATATTTACAGTTTCATTCATCAGAACCGTCTTCACTACTAGCACTAGAAAGGATTTCCTTCGGAGACCCCGCTTCGGAGCTGGTGGTTTCGTATGCCCGATGCAAGTTCTCCTTGAAGATGAGGCGGAGGTGGCTGATGGGAACCACCAGGCCCCACTTTGACTTGTCCCCGAAGGGGTACGTCTTCTCCTCCATCGCAGTGAGAAGTTGGGACCCGAGGCCACCCGGCCCGGCGATCTTGTCGTTCGCCTTGAGGCCCTTGCCGTACAACTTCTCCAACCCGACAAAGGCCATTTCCATGCCATTTTGCCAGGCGGACAAGAGCAACGGGGCGTTGTCAAAGCCAACGTCGTCCTTGTCTACGGCCAAAGAGAGCACCTGGGTGCAGTCACACAAAAGTTTACGATCAGCTGCAAATGTCACTTACGTAATTAAAGAAACTAAATACATATCCAGAAGACGTGCGGAAGATACCCAGAAGACATATGTGATATCTTCTGGATATCGTGTATTCTAAGGGTTGTGCTTGCAGAACCATACCTTGATGCCAACATACTCGCCATTCAAGTGAAGGGCGGTGACCGACTTCTTTTTCGCTGTACCCGACTTCAAGCCATGGGCGGCCACATCCTTTGAATTGGGTGGGTGCGTTATCATCCCCGTGAGAAGGGGCATGTCCGCGGTCCATATCGCGGACTTCCCCTTCTCGTGGTAGAACCCCGTGGGGAGTATCTCCGGATCGTTCACCAGAGACTCCACCACGCAGTACAATACCACGTGGCTACCCACCTCAAACCCCTCTTCAGCATCCTCCGCCACCGCCTTCTTCTTCCCCTTCGGGTCCTCCGCCACCGCCTTCCCCTTCGGGTCCACCGATGCCGCCTTCCCCTTCGCCTTGTTGTCCTCCGCCACCGCCTCCGCCACCTTCCTAACCTTAGAGCTGCCCGCCTTTTTTTCCAGCTCCTCGATCTGCGTCTTTGACTCCAACTCGAGCTGCAAGCATGCCGCCACTGAAACAGGCATATGTTAGTATGTTATACAAGAAGACTCTCAGAAGACACTCAGAAGACACTCAGAAGACAGTCAGTCATACTTGCCTATTAGCTAAGCCCTATTAACTAAGGAAGACGTGCAGAATACTCTCAAAACGTCTCTGAGGTGTCCTGGTGACGTCTTCTTGGTGAGACAACAAAACAGGAAACAGAAATTAATTAAGCAAATTAACGTACCCATCTCATCCTTCGCCTCACCGTCCAAGGCGTCCAAGGCGTCCAAGGCCTTGGCGGGCAGCTCGTGCAGCACCAACCCGTCGATGCTGAGCAACGCTGCCTTTTTTTCCTCGTGCGTTGGGTACTTGGTTCGGGCG
>LGRX02032018.1:0-13325 GCA_001247695.2 Cymbomonas tetramitiformis | reverse complement strand
AGTAACTTGAAGCCTTGAGCTTCAACTTACTGAAAGATATGTATCTTGGCAGTATGTGTGCCAAGTTTCGTGCTCTAGGACGCACGGGAAGCCCTCGGCTGTTTGGCATCTTTGGGGTTGGGTGTCACGTTCGAACCCAAACCCAAAACATCTGCCTTAGAAATAGATTGCGCGTTTCGCGCAAAAGTAACTTGAAGCCTTGAGCTTCAAGTAACTCAAATATATGTATCTTGGCAGTATTCGTGCCAAGTTTCGTGCTCTAGGACGCACGGGAAGCCCTCGGCTGTTTGGCATCTTTGGGTTTGGGTGTCACGTTCGAACCCAAACCCAAAACATCTGCCTTGGAAATAGATTGCGCGTTTCGCGCACAAGTAACTTGAAGCCTTGAGCTTCTGGTAACTTAAATATATGTACCATGGTAGTATTCGCGCCAAGTTTCGTGCTCTAGGACGCACGGGAAGCCCTCGGCTGTTTGGCATCTTTTGGTTTGGGTGTCACGTTCGAACCCAAACCCAAAGCATCTGCCTTAGAAATAGATTGCGCGTTTCGCGCACAAGTAACTTGAAGCCTTGAGCTTCTAGTAACTTAAATATATGTATCTTGGCAGTATTCGTGCCAAGTTTCGTGCTCTAGGACGCACGGGAAGCCCTCGGCTGTTTGGCATCTTTGGGTTTGGGGGTCACGTTCGAACCCAAACCCAAAACATCTGCCTTAGAAATAGATTGCGCGTTTCGCGCACAAGTAACTTGAAGCCTTGAGCTTCTGGTAACTTAAATATATGTATCTTGGCAGTATTCGTGCCAAGTTTCGTGCGTTAGGACGCACGGGAAGCCCTCGGCTGTTTGGCATCTTTGGGTTTGGGTGTCACCTTCGAACCCAAACCCAAAGGCAAAGGCATAGGACAGTTTCGTAGATTCTGGCCCGATGCCTTTGCAACCTCGCTTGCTAACTCATATTACAATGAATATTCAACATTCAAGCGTTGGATACCCCACGCCAACGGGAAGCGCTCGGCTGATTTGTTATTTGGGTATGCGCACCCAAATGATAAAAAACGCATCTTTGAAACTCGTTAGTTTCAAAGATGCGTGGCCGATGCCTTCGTGCTTATGTGTGTTAATCCATATGAAATATTCCATGGAATAAATGTGAATATCCTGCACAAACGGGAAGCGCTCGGCCGTTTTGTAAAATTAGGGTGCACCCAAAATACAAAACGCATCTTTGAAACTCGGAAGTTTCAAAGATGCTTGCCGGTCGCGTGCAGCGGTAAAAGGCAAGTCAAAGGGTTTAGAATCTAGAAGAAGTACAGGGGCCTTTTTTTCAAGCAGGACACGCCGTGAGTGTCTATTACAACGGCGCCCACCACTATCACAAGCGAGACAAACCTTCTTAAAGCTTTTTGGAGGCTTCCTCATGATGGCACCAGCGGGAACGAGAGCGTTTGACCTGTGTGCACATTATTTGAACACGAGTCGTGAAAAGGACCACCGGTCATAGCCGGATGACATCAAGAAAACTTATTCTAAATTAACGATGAAAACGGGTTATTCTAAGATTAAGAAAACTTATTCTATATTAATTATTTTTCCGGCTTTGCACCGGTCGGCCCAGTAACGCAGTAAGTGACGCCTTGCAATCATGCATGGGTGCCTCATCGCCAAGGCCTCCTTTGGCGCGGTGCCAAGCTTTCTTTCGCATTTGAGCGGGATCGCGTCTATAAAGTTAGAAAACTTTACAGACGTGGCCTAGGAAGGTTATTCGAGCGTTTGCACGCTGAAGTGTCCTCGCAATAATGCTGTTTTTAAGCATCCCGCTCACCGCGGAAATTCGAAGCTCATCGAGTCATCTTCGAATTTCTTTGGCGCTCCTCCGATTGGCGATTGGAAGAGCGTGGCCTCGGATGCGCAATACCAACACGCCATAATATATATCCAATACGTGTATGGTGTCAACAAATTAAAGGTCACTTCACAAACAAGTTGGGCTGCGAGCGAAACCTGCTGAAAACCTGGTTTCATGAGCCTGAAGCAACGTCGCGTTGAATGCCTTGAATCAGCAACGCACGGTGCAGCTCTCGAGTTCCGGGAGACCTACCCGAAATCTAAAGCTCGAGAGCTTCCAATTTCAGATTGACCAATAAGAAACGAGGAATTGCTCGTGACATATCCAGTTTTGCCCGGAAAGCGGAAATTATGAGCTCGGGCCTTATGAAGATCCGACAGTGCGACAAAATCGAATATGCAATCGAAATTGCACATGCAACTTTAACACTTAAAAGGCGAACTAAAATACCGAATAGCTGATTAAGTTAGTTTAGCAGTGCGTAAAGGTGCGCCAAAACAACTATAACTCGCGGTTTACTTTGCCGAATGGATTTTTTTTCTTTTTGAACGTTGGAGAGTATCAACTACTGGAATATCCTAGTTCAGAGATATCAGACAGCCAGTGAACTCAATATAGATAGACTCTCGCAAGAAATAAACCCTAAGCTAGATATCCCCGGAACGGTCTCGAAGTCGGTACGGTCTCGGTCCTAGCTAGCTACCTGTGACACCTTGGTGTGTCACAGCACAGGCTTACGGATCAGTCACAGTCCAGTGTTGGCTACCTAGGAATCTGTCATAGGGGCCTGCACCGGGACTCCCGGTCAGGGCTGCCTATACAGATTTCAGCACACCACCCCAGCACTGTGGGTGGTGACTGACAGGTAAGTCAGAAATGTAAGACAATGTCAGGGCAGGAGCCAGGGTGACAAGTCCTAACTGCTAATCCAACTGTGTCATTCTGATACACAAATCGGAACCCTCTAGCTGGCACAAGAGCAGAAATATACAGGCACTCAGGTCCCGCTAAACTACTGAAAGGCTCTGTGTCAGCAAGTCAGTTTGAAGCTTTCAAAGGTGTCAAAGTAGAAACATACACCGAATTGAAGACCATGTTGAGGTCAAAGTACATCTCAGCACACCACCACTAAAGTGGTGCACTGCCAGAACCAGAACCAGAACTAGTCAATAGCAGACTCGTCCTCGTCAATGTCAGATGGAGGAGGGCTGTAGTCCGGAGACGGTGGAGCCCCACCGATAGGCTCACCAGGCAGAAGTGGGCCAGGGCCATACTGGAAGACATCATAACCCGGGACCCCCTGCTTCCACCACTCCCGCAGGTGGCGGTCAGGCGGCACAGCAGAGGAATCACAGCCACCGAGAGATGCAAGCACCGCGTCCAGAGTGTCGGGGCTCAGCTCCTCGATGCCCGGGTAGACACACATGCCTCCCCTGCACAGCACAGCGAGGCTGCGGCGCAGCCTGACCCGATACCTGCACAGGCTCGTGGTCATTGGCCGCCGTCAAGGCGGCGGCACCCACTCCCATGACAGAGATCAAGAGAAGGAAGGAGAGGATGAGGGGCATCGACCCCTACATTCTGGGAAAACCAGAAGACGCGTCTTCTGAACGTCTTCTGAACGTCTTCTGAACGTCTTCTGAGACGTCTTCTGGGTCCAGAAGACACCCAGAAGACGTCCAGAAGACGTCTTCTGCGCGCATTCTAATGTCTACCATCTTCTGGTTTCCAGATGAAGACGTTCAGAAGATCTTCCGGGAAGACGTCCAGAAGTTATCTTATGGACGTCTTCTGTATGACTTCTGTACATCTTCTGAATTCCGGAAGATGTCTTCTTGATATCTTTTAGGTGTCTTCTGAACATCTTCCCGGAAGATCTTCTGGACGTCTTCCAGAACTCAGAAGATGGTAGACATTAGAAGTCGCGTAGAAGACGTCTTCTAGATGTCTTCTGGATATCTTCTGGAATCCAGAAGACGTATAGAAGACATCTTCCGGAATCCAGAAGATGTACAGAAGTCATGCAGAAGACGTTCAGAAGATATCTTCGGGACGTCTTCTGGACGTCTTATTATATATATATACATATCATTATACAGACATTAGAAGACGTCCAGAAGATGTCTTCTGGACGTCTTCTGCACATCTTCTGGGATCCAGAAGATGTGCAGAAGACGTCTTCCGGAACCCAGAAGATGTGCAGAAGACGTCAAGAAGACATCTTCCGGACGTCTTCTGTAACTCTACCAAAAGTCGCTATACGTATGCGTCCAGGTTACACGCATGCAGTTCGTTGGCAGGATGATACAAATGGAACAAAGAAGAAGGTTTTTTTACAAAGCTATTTATTTACATATTTACAGTTTCAATCATCAGAACCGTCTTCACTACTAGCACTAGAAAGGATTTCCTTCGGAGACCCCGCTTCGGAGCTGGTGGTTTCGTATGCCCGATGCAAGTTCTCCTTGAAGATGGGGCGGAGGTGGCTGATGGGAACCACCAGGCCCCACTTTGACTTGTCCCCGAAGGGGTACGTCTTCTCCTCCATCGCAGCGAGAAGTTGGGACCCGAGGCCACCCGCCCCGGCCATCTTGTCGTTCGCCTTGAGGCCCTTGCCGTACAACTTCTCCAACCCGACAAAGGCCATTTCCATGCCATTTTGCCAGGCGGACAAGAGCAACGGGGCGTTGTCAAAGCCAACGTCGTCCTTGTCTACGGCCAAAGAGAGCACCTGGGTGCAGTCACACAAAAGTTTACGATCAGCTGCAAATGTCACTTACGTAATTAAAGAAACTAAATACATATCCAGAAGACGTGCGGAAGATACCCAGAAGACATATGTGATATCTTCTGGATATCGTGTATTCTAAGGGTTGTGCTTGCAGAACCATACCTTGATGCCAACATACTCGCCATTCAAGTGAAGGGCGGTGACCGACTTCTTTTTCGCTGTACCCGACTTCAAGCCATGGGCGGCCACATCCTTTGAATTGGGTGGGTGCGTTATCATCCCCGTGAGAAGGGGCATGTCCGCGGTCCATATCGCGGACTTCCCCTTCTCGTGGTAGAACCCCGTGGGGAGTATCTCCGGATCGTTCACCAGAGACTCCACCACGCAGTACAATACCACGTGGCTACCCACCTCAAACCCCTCTTCAGCATCCTCCGCCACCGCCTTCTTCTTCCCCTTCGGGTCCTCCGCCACCGCCTTCCCCTTCGGGTCCACCGATGCCGCCTTCCCCTTCGCCTTGTTGTCCTCCGCCACCGCCTCCGCCACCTTCCTAACCTTAGAGCTGCCCGCCTTTTTTTCCAGCTCCTCGATCTGCGTCTTTGACTTCAACTCGAGCTGCAAGCATGCCGCCACTGAAACAGGCATATGTTAGTATGTTATACAAGAAGACTCTCAGAAGACACTCAGAAGACACTCAGAAGACAGTCAGTCATACTTGCCTATTAGCTAAGCCCTATTAACTAAGGAAGACGTGCAGAATACTCTCAAAACGTCTCTGAGGTGTCCTGGTGACGTCTTCTTTGTGAGACAACAAAACAGGTGAAACAGAAATTAATTAAGCAAATTAACGTACCCATCTCATCCTTCGCCTCACCGTCCAAGGCGTCCAAGGCCTTGGCGGGCAGCTCGTGCAGCACCAACCCGTCGATGCTGAGCAACGCTGCCTTTTTTCCTCGTGCGTTGGGTACTTGGTTCGGGCGTCGGTCTCAATGACCAACGCCTGAATGGCGTCCGTGTGCTTGCGGTAGTATGGGTGGGCGGTCCGGGAGGCTTGCCAAACCCACTTTCCCTTTTCGGTGCCCCTCCCCGACACACAGGTATACACCCCATACCTCCAAAATATTCTAAAATCGCAAATCATGTTCCTGAGGCGCCTGCTCACATCACGAACATCGTAGTCGTCGCTGCAGGCCAGGACTTCCTCCCTGAAGGCCGTAGCCGCAAACGCTTGGTCCGTTACGTTAAGCAGCGGGTCCAGCCGCCCGTCGCAAATCCGCTCCACCATGATGCGGGTGAAGTCCGCTTGGAAGTGGAGCCCGCCCGTCTTGGACAACTTCTTCTTGGACTCCCCGCGTTGGTTTCCCCCACCGCCTCCGCTCCCCTCCTCCCCATCCCTTGCTACGAGCCACTTGATGAAGTTTTCGTCGCTGGCGTTGCCTCCCACCGCCGCGACGAACGACTCAAACTTCTCCCCGAGGTCACCCTCCTTCACCCCGCTGGCATTCTTTCGTTTCAAGGAATTAGACATTTTGTTTTCTGAGTTCTTTAAAAAGTCAAACTGTGCTGGAAGTATCGTAAACGGGTACTTTTTAGCGCCGCAAAGATGCCTGGAAGACGGGTAGAACGTCTTTCGCGTGTCTCTGACGCATCCCGTTCCGTACCCCGGTGATCGTACCGGTATCGAAACGACACCAACGTTCAAACAGGGCCGTCGATCAGCGAGCCCCTTTACCTATCGCGTCGGATCGGTCGAGTGAACTCTAGATGGTTTTTTACGGGAAAATCGAGGACTCTCTGTAGGGAAACGCGATTTTATTGAATATAACTTTTGCCGTGCAGCGAGTTTCCATCATCGTGGGTGCATGGCCGAGTGGTCAAATATGGTAAGCCGAACGCGTCTCGCGCGAGGGTGAGGGGTTCGAATCCCCTTGGAGGCATGGGCATCCACGATACCCCTTGTGTTCTAGCGATATGAGGCGATTACCGCCAACGACGCCGCTAGTGCACAAGGGGCGTCGTGGGTGCCCACCCACGCCTTCATGCCATTTTAAGTTTCTGTAACTCATGGAGACCGTCCGATTAAGACGGGGGGGTTTTTCTGGACCGCAGATTGCACTGTCCGCTGCGCGCGTGATCGACTCTTCGACCGTTGCTAGGAGCGATGGTGCTCTAAAACAAGAGCAGTTTCTTCTACCAAATTAGGCGGCCGTTTTAACTTAGTAACTTGGCACGTTTGACCCTCTCCCGAACAAACCACTTGTTTTTTTGCAATTCTACCTTCACAGTACGGTTTTGCCCAATATTGCGCACCTTATATGTTTTTTTGTTTTTTCGCGATTTTTTATAGTTTTTTTTCAAAAAAATACAAAAACACCCAAAAAACATTCGGAAGATACCCCAGATATCTTCTGTGCATCTTGTTACCCTCCAGAGATGTCTTTGAGGAAGACATGTCTTCTGGAAATCTGCAACTTGTAGAAGTTCCCATGAACGTCTTAACACCCCTCTTCGGGGCGTCTTCATCATTTTTTCGACGATCTTCTACGCGTCTTCTAATGTCTACCTAGGGCCTAGGTAGACATTAGAAGACGCGTAGAAGATCGTCAAAAAAATGAGGAAGACGCCCCTAAGAGGGGTGTTAAGACGTTTGGTGGAACTTCTACAAGTTGCAGATTTCCAGAAGACATGTCTTCCTCAAAGACATCTCTAAGACAACCGGAAGATGTACAGAAGATATCTGGGGTATCTTCCGCAAACACAGTCAAGAAGACGTCCGGAAGATGTCAAAAAAATGTCTTCCGCGTGTCTTCTGCGTGTCTTCCACGTGTCTTCCGCGTGTCTTCCGCACCTCTTCTGGGTTCAGGAAGACATATATTCCCCGAAGGTGTTCGGAAGATGTACAGAAGGTATCTGGGGTATCTTCCGCAAGCACAGTCAAGAAGACGTCCGGAAGATGTCGGGAGATGTCTTCCGCGTGTCTTCTGAGTGACTTCTGAACGTCTTCTGAGTGTTTGTCTTCAGGATGCCCTCCGCACTACCTTGGCCAAGTGTCCTTTGTATAGGAGATGGAATGGCAAGTAAACGTGCCGCGCATCTCCAAAAGGGGGAAGCGCCCCCAAAGACCAAAATGTCGTCCTTCAAACGAGCGATGCTCACTAAACCCCCCCCCGAATCCGCGGCGGAGGTCTTCCGTCAATCCAAGCCGGAGGTCTTGAAGGGGAAGATGGCAGCGGTGCACGATTGGTTGTCTACGGTGTCGCCATCCCGCGAGCTGGATCATGAGATGACGGCATGGCTCGGGGAATCCGTCTACATTCATGAGCATTCCCCTGCAACAAGGTGCTTGCTTGTCTCCATAACCCACATGCATCTATCATGCACATTTATGCAGTTTGGAATGCATACAACCGAAGATGTGTGGAGCATCTTCTGCGCGACTTCCGGACGTCTTCCACGTGTCTTCTATGAATTCACTATCACAATGTTTTCGCAGGGCCGAAGATCATGAGGACGCGGTTCGTATTTGCGTGCCGCGTCAAAGCAACCGGCCACCTTTCGGCTTAGCCGAGCCCACTAATGTGCTTTTCTCGGTTCAAGAGTTTTTTGGCATTTTCTCCGATCCATTGGACTTGGCCGATGATCCGGGCACGGTGCACTTTCGACAACATAAGTGGCTGCTTGAGCCTCCCATTGGCATCAATCTCCAAGGAATGGTGTTGAAGATACGGGATGCAATCGCATCGGGCGAACCATATCATCGTCCTCCGGAGCTTGTGAGTGATGGGGATAGGCGGATGAATCCGCAAAGGCTTACACCTTCACCTCCGGCCCCAATGGATGAAGTTGTGGACATGACCTATACCGAAGTCCATGAGCCCGAGGACCCTCTTCCGGAGAGGCCAACACGAAGGTGCGAACCGGTTGGCACGGCATGCCCGTATCTCCATGAAATATGTATGCCTGCACGCTCCGTCGGAAGTCGTTCCGAAGACGTCCCGAGCGTTTTCTGCACATCTTCCGGGCTCGTTCCGGTCAAGCTTATTCCCGGCGGATGCGTGTGACATGCTTGCGCAGGCGGATGAAAGGCCCCGTAGCACACCGCAACATGCCTCCCACGCCCGTCGACTTGGCGGGTGAGACGCAAGAAGATGACGGGGCCGCCGTTGGTATCGCGTCCAACCGTGACCCCCTCCCCCCGGAGAGGCCAACACGAAGGTGCGAACCGGTTGGCACGGCATGCCCGTATCTCCATGAAATATGTATGCCTGCACGCTCCGTCGGAAGTCGTGCCGAAGACGTCCCGAGCGTCTTCTGCACATCTTCCGGGATCATTCCGGTCAAGCTTATTCCCGGCGGATGCGTGTGACATGCTTGCGCAGGCGGATGAAAGGCCCCGTAGCACACCGCAACATGCCTCCCACACCCGTCGAGTTGGCGGGTGAGACGCAAGAAGATGACGGGGCCGCCGTTGGTATCACGTCCAACCGTGACCCCCTCCCCCCGGAGATTCCAACACGAAGGTGCAAACCGGTTGGCACGGCATGCCCGTATCTCCATGAAAGATGTATGCCTGCACGCTCCGTCGGAAGTCGTCCCGAAGACGTCCCGGGCGTCTTCCGCGCATCTTCCGGGCTCATTCCGGTCAAGCTTATTCCCGGCGGATGCGTGTGACATGCTTGCGCAGGCGGATGAAAGGCCCCGTAGCACACCGCAACATGCCTCCCACGCCCGTCGAGTTGGCGGGTGAGACGCAAGAAGATGACGGGGCCGCCGTTGGTATCACGTCCAACGGTGACCCCCTCCCCCCGGAGAGGCCAACACGAAGGTGCGAACCGGTTGGCACGGCATGCCCGTATCTCCATGAAAGATGTATGCCTGCACGCTCCATCGGAAGTCGTTCCGAAGACGTCCCGAGCGTCTTCCGCGCATCTTGCGGGCTCATTCCGGTCAAGCGTATTCCCGGCGGATGCGTGTGACATGCTTGCGCAGGCGGATGAAAGGCCCCGTAGCACACCGCAACATGCCTCCCACACCCGTCGAGTTGGCGGGTGAGACGCAAGAAGATGACGGGGCCGCCGTTGGTATCACGTCCAACCGTGACCCCCTCCCCCCGGAGAGGCCAACACGAAGGTGCGAACCGGTTGGCACGGCAGGCCCGTATCTCCATGAAAGATGTATGCCTGCACGCTCCGTCGGAAGTCGTTCCGAAGACGTCCCGAGCCTCTTCCGCGCATCTTCCGGGCTCATTCCGGTCAAGCTTATTCCCGGCGGATGCGTGTGACATGCTTGCGCAGGCGGATGAAAGGCCCCGTAGCACACCGCAATATGCCTCCCACGCCCGTCGAGATGGCGGGTGATACGCAAGAAGATGACGGGGCCGCCGTTGGTATCACGTCCAACCGTGACCCCCTCCCCCCGGAGATTCCAACACGAAGGTGCGAACCGGTTGGCACGGCATGCCCGTATCTCCATGAAAGATGTATGCCTGCACGCTCCGTCGGAAGTCGTTCCGAAGACGTCCCGAGCGTCTTCTGCGCATCTTCCGGGCTCATTCCGGTCAAGCTTATTCCCGGCGGATCCGTGTGACATGCTTGCGCAGGCGGATGAAAGGCCCCGTAGCACACCGCAACATGCCTCCCACACCCGTCGAGTTGGCGGGTGAGACGCAAGAAGATGACGGGGCCGCCGTTGGTACCACGTCCAACCGTGACCCCCTCCCCCCGGAGAGGCCAACACGAAGGTGCGAACCGGTTGGCACGGCATGCCCGTATCTCCATGAAAGATGTATGCCTGCACGCTCCGTCGGAAGTCGTTCCGAAGACGTCGCGAGCGTCTTCTGCGCATCTTCCGGGCTCATTCCGGTCCAGCTTATTCCCGGCGGATCCGTGTGACATGCTTGCGCAGGCGGATGAAAGGCCCCGTAGCACACCGCAACATGCCTCCCACGCCCGTCGAGTTGGCGGGTGAGACGCAAGAAGATGACGGGGCCGCCGTTGGTATCACGTCCAACCGTGACCCCCTCCCCCCGGAGAGGCCAACACGAAGGTGCGAATCGGTTGGCACGGCATGCCCGTATCTCCATGAAAGATGTATGCCTGCACGCTCCGTCGGAAGTCGTTCCGAAGACGTCGCGAGCGTCTTCTGCGCATCTTCCGGGCTCATTCCGGTCAAGCTTATTCCCGGCGGATCCGTGTGACATGCTTGCGCAGGCGGACGGATGAAAGGCCCCGTAGCACACCGCAACATGCCTCCCACGCCCGTCGAGTTGGCGGGTGAGACGCAAGAAGATGACGGGGCCGC
This sequence comes from Cymbomonas tetramitiformis, assembly GCA_001247695.2. Lineage (NCBI taxonomy): Eukaryota > Viridiplantae > Chlorophyta > Pyramimonadophyceae > Pyramimonadales > Pyramimonadaceae > Cymbomonas > Cymbomonas tetramitiformis. The sequence continues at coordinate 2,449 of LGRX02032018.1, read as the reverse complement.
CGTTGGTATCACGTCCAACCGCGGGCCCGGGATGGTGGTGTGTGATTGTGGCGCGTGTCACTCATCCATGCGCTTCGTCACCACGAGGACACGGTCTCGACATAGGACTATGTTCAAACAGATTGTATGCCTTCCGACGCTTCCGGAAGAGGCTGTGGACGACGATGAGCAACATCCCGATGGCGAGGAGTCGGATCAGGTGTGCAAATCCGGGTAGAAAGACTATCATTCTCAGGTAACCCTCGCGGAAGGTACCCGGAAGACGTGCGAAAGGTCTTCCAGGTATCATCCGCATGTCTTCATGAGAATGAAGGTACATATCAAAATCGGTTACTCCTGATAGGTAATGCAGTCGTCCTTCACAATTGGCACGTATGTATCTCGTGCCCATTGAAAGTGATTGTGGTTGGCAGGAAGATGCCGATTCCGGTTCCCTTGACGATGCCGATGCCGATGGAAACTTGCCGGACCCGGAAGCCGTTCAAGAAGAGCTCGACGAATTACTCGACCATGTCGACCCGGAACTTGCTAGAAAGGTGACGGAAGAAATCGAAGGAAAATTAAAGTCGTTGGAGAACTTGGCTGATATGGAGGTAACGTTCGCTGTTTGAATATTTTGCTCAGAATTGAAAATTGTATATAGTGTGATGTCTTTTGTACCCGGAACACGCCCGGATGTTACATAGGACGTCTTCCGTGCGTCTTCCTGACGTCTTCCGTTTTATCCTTCGATGACAGACCGCAGCGACGAGCTCCGAGGATACCCTACTCGACTTATTATTGGAGTGGAATCTGGATGGCAATATGACTCAAGAATCCTTTGGGCAACTGCTGCACATTTTGAAAACTAATCACCCGGACGTGTTTTCTAATTTGCCCGACTCCTTCAAACAAAGCATTGCTCGGTTTAAGGTCATGGATATCCCACTCCTAGTGGTGGACCTTTGCCCGCATGGGTGCGTGATGTTCGAAAAACAATTCGCGGACTTTGACCACTGTCCAAGGTGCGGGGCATGCCGTTGGGAGGGAGGTGAGGATCGGTGCGGTGCGGTGAATGCCGAGGGTGCGGACGACACCCGGAATGCCGAAGCCACCCCGAGTGCAAAGCGAGGGAAGGCGAAGTGCCAATTCTATCATTGGCATTTAAAGGATTTACTTCAAGCAATGCCATCAAGCATTCGCACGCCACGCGGGAAAAGTCTGAGGAAGGCATTCTGGAAGACATTCCCGGTGAGTAACACATTGATAGAGCATATCCTGCATTGCCCCGAAGACGTACAGAAGATGTACAGAATGTCTTCCGTACATCTTCCGTACGACTTCCTGATTCCTACTACTTGATTGAATTTAAGTTGTATTTATGTATCTTGCAGATGGATCTGAGTGGAAGGCGAAGCAAGCTGCATATCCCGACTTCTTCAAGGACCCTCGCAACGTCATCCTCATGCTTTGCGCCGACGGGGCCACCGTTTGGAAGGACAAGTCGGGGGTTTTCCCTATTTACTTTCAAGTGTTGAACTTGCCACCGGAAATCCGCAAGAGGTTTGTGAACCTTGAGTTGTGGGGAATGATGGCGGGGAAGCCGAAGAACACCACCATCCTCTACGAGAAGTTGGTAGACGAGCTTTTGGAACTTTGGGAAGTTGGGTTTCCATGTTGGGACTCCTTCACGGACGACGTGTTCCAATGCCGGGCGATGCTTCTTACCGCCGTGTTTGACTATGTAGGGCTCGTCGATGCTATGAACATTATGGGCGTGGGCAGCTTCTGTGCGTGTGCAAAATGTTTGATCCGGGGGAAGGGGAAATGCCCGCATCTAAATAAGATGTTGTACATGTTTTGCGAGCAAGATCCGCCAGGTCCGTTTTCCCCAAAGACATGCCGAATGTATTCACAAGATCTTCCGGATGTCATCTGAGCGTCTTCCTGTTATTGTACGCAGGGCCCGCCGTACCAAAGACCGACGAGTTCATTCGACGCGCGGGCCAACGACACGTCTTGCTTAGCACGTGTAAGAATGCGGCCAATCTTCAGGAAGTGTTGGAGGAGGAAATCGGCGAAACCGGTGTGAAGTTCCCATCGGCACTATCTCGTTTGCCGTATTTCGATCTTTCCAAGAATGTCATCCTTGACGGCATGCATCAACTCCGAAACCTTGGGCTATATGTCCATGAGGCACTCATGGGGTTCGACTTTACGCCGGGTGTAAGAGAGCACGCTCGCGCGAACGATATACATCCCACGTGGTGGAAGACGACAAGGGACGACAAAGGTGATGCAGTCAAAACCCGACCACTAGATAGGAAGGCGCCCGGAAGATGCCCCAAGTATCCTCTACGTGTCTTCCAGATGTCTTCCTGTCACCACTAACTTTCGCGCCCGGGAAAATGACAGGTGTGGAACGATATTCAATGGCAATTGGTCCGTTTCAAATCCCGATGCGTGCAAA